>JAAXYV010000533.1:0-11939 GCA_036851875.1 Novacerus sp. FZ-2019
ATGCTTATGTATTAAATGTTAAATGTCTAACTCTAGCAATAATTCAGAAGTCCCACGACTGCATGCTTAAATGGTTTTCGGAGAAAAAGTTGCTAAATTGATTTTAGGCTATTTGTGCCATCGATTTTTGTAAGTAGGTCTTCTATATGTGCAAAGTAAATTAAGATCTATCCCATAAGTGAACTCAAGCCAAGCTCAGAGTTGAGCCATAGCCATAAAGCTCAGTATATAACCACGTATATTTTATTAGATTGCATATCCCAGATTTACTACGCACGTGGCTGTCAAGGCATATTGGATTTTTAATAAATGACAGCTCCATGAAAATTAAGAAATCTTACAAAACAGTAGTCCGCAGCTGTATAAACTAGTCAAATGTATGTCTTGTCTATATATGTAAAGGAAATGGTCAACTCAACTCAACTCAACTCAACTCAACTCTGTTCTTTCCTTTCGTACTACACGATATAATTCTTCATCCTTATTATATTATCCAATCTCTTATTCTCATTATGGCGTTGCACACAAAATACGGATAAAGAAATACACACACAGAGAATAATATGAATCATGAATTGAAATGAAATGGCTTAATTTACTTAATAGTCATAGCCTGAGCTGCATGAACTAGACATAAAGTGAGTTAACCCCAATGGAAGGAATGAATAGGATTCAGTTAAATTGGTTTACAGAATTATTACATTCACAATTCGCACTGCTTTTTACATTGCAACACTTTCACTCTTTCCTCCAGTCTGTACATATATTATATAATATTGCAATATACATTAGGGTAGAGTAGAGATGAAGAGTCCTACGCCTAGTCGTTTGTAGCTTGTATATATAGTACCTAAATATGATGCTTCGTTTTGGTTGAGTTACTATGATTCTATATATATACTTACACTGTTACATTGTTACACTATATACAATACACCTACTATGATGTTCATCTTTCCTTTTTCTTTGCATCCGTGTTTCTAGTTTAGGCTAAGCTGTAGCCTGGGATGTATGGAAAATCCGTTTAATGTATTCATCCACGAATTCCGTATTGGATGATATGAGGTGGGAAGGGATTATGAATAAGATGAAGAGAGAGAGAGGGAGAGATTCATGTGTTTCTTTTTCTCTATATACTAGTAGTAGTTATGGCATGATGGTGTTTGTTAGTGAGAAAATTGAGAATTAAAGGAGCGGGTTGTAAAATGTAATGTTGGTATAGTGTGAGTGTGATGTGTATGAATAGTAAGGAAGAGAGATGAAGTTAGTGAACGTGAAGTGATGGGATGTGATGTGACGGTAATGTTCTTGATTTGATGACCAGACCATTTGTTTTTAATATAATGGCTTAAATGGGACATATATGGATGGGACATTAACTTACTTGGTACTTATCGTTAATGTGTGGCTTGGATTGGTTGGCTTTATTGACTTGGCTGGTTAAGTTTTGCTAAGTTTGCTTTGGTTATTGTATAGTCTATTGAATTGATTTGGTTTGGTTGGTTCAGAGTTTGTTTTGGAACGGTATGGTTGGCACGCAGTAATTTATCCTTGACATTTACATGGATGCAGGCGGACAACTTTTGACTACAAATTATTGGTATGTGTATGTACACTTTGTTGAGTGTGGGGATTATTACCATATTATCTCTGAGTTAAGTTAAACTAAACAAAGTCAAGCCAACCTATGAGGAAATGCAGAACCTATAGAATTTCTAGCCAAATTCATGATTAAGCATCATTAATTTTTTTATTAGAAACTTAGCACACACTTTTACTTAATTAAAATAATTTTTATCTGCCATACAAATTTGCCCTATTTGGTTTGAATTGGAAAGAGTCAAAGTCAAATTGAAATACCGTAGTTGACTGACTGCTTGCTTATTGCCTTGTCTTTATAACTCATTTTCCATGTGTGATGTTAAAGTTGACGTGAGCTTTATTCACTTTGTTTTTGCTACATGCATGGAAAATCAATAAAATATTTTAAAGTGTATGTATTGTATGGCTGACATGACAGTGTGTACTGTAGTAGTGCTGATAAATTGAAAATGACATGAGTAAGTAAACATTTTTGACGTTCATGATATATGTGTAGTGTATGTACTTGAAAGTGCAATTCTGAAGGCTTTTAGTTTTGACAGATATTGCATGTATTTATCAAAATGGAAAAGAAATTTTGTATAGTTAGTTTGCGTTACTTGAGGTATTGAATGCAATGCATTGTTTATTATGTAGTTACTCGTTACCTATAGTACAAGAGACAGTACAGTGGCGTTATAAAAGCGAAGGAAGTAAGCTAGCTAATCGCCAGAACATCTAAATTCTACTATCAAGTATATGGATAAACATGTATTGCATAAACAAATAGATTTCCTTTGTGGCTATCTGTCTCTCGTCTGTGTTTATTTGCTTGGTCGCCGAGCTGTAATTAAGAATTGTTTTTTGACAGTAAATAATTAATAAGTGTACTTAAGCATTATGTGTATTCAACTCAACTACACATAAAATATACAATGCACTACATACATAACACTATGCCTACATCACTACTGCACATTATACCTACTAATTCAGGTTGCATTGCACATTGCACTACATTCAACTTCACTTCAAGTCTTAACCAACAAGTCCAAAAGATTAACAATCGCATCTCACATCGCATCTCACTTTACTTTACTTTACGCTTGGGATGAGCTGAAAAGGAAAGAAAAGAAAGAGTGGAAGTGGAGTGAATGAATGGAGTGGACAATGTAGATGTAGATAGGTAGCTTACCTAGAACCTAACCTATGCATACAAACACAGACATAACATAACAGCTATAGACAACACAGGCATGGGTAATAGTCTTTGTCATGGCAGCGATGGCATTAAATTAAGTAAGACATACCTATACTATACACTACTGTAAGAAGTGGAGGACGGAAGTTTGGAAAACTTCTGCTCCTGCCTTATACATTACGTTACGTTACATTACATTCCGTTCCGTGTGGTGTAGCGTTACGCTGCTGCTAACTACTAAACCACAAAATACAATGCAATGACTGACTCTGAAGCTTTCTTTTCTAAAGTGTAAATTAATATAATAATACTGTAATGTTATAATAAATGTTGTCCACCTGTCTAATAGGCGTGAATTTGGTACACAAGGCAAAGCCTCAAAAACATTAAGAAAACCAAAGGCGAATACAAAGCCAAGCCAAACCAAGAAACTCTGAGACAAACTCAAAGAAACAAATACGTAGATTTTCCATAGAAAGAAAAGAACTTTATCATATTCACTTGTTGGGATGGAATTTGGTTTATTTTATTAATTCAGTATAGTAGTGTACTCTAATATATTGTAGAGTAGGTAGAGAAGTTTAGTGTATTCTATAGTAGAGTAGAATGTAGATTGTACAAATTTATGCAATGCTCTCAAATATGCATATATACAAATTTATATATATATTTATATATATGTAATGTAATGTAATGAAGAATCTACATTATAATAGTTCATAATATATACAAATGAGGGAAATATCCTCCTGAGAGAGTGAGTTGTCGTATCATATCTTCTTAGGTATGTAAGTTGTTATTGTTGTTGTTTTCCGTGTAACATAGAAGTAAAGACATGTGTATTATGTTGTAGACTAAGGTAATGCTTAGAGAATATAAAAGCTAGAGTGAAGACTAAGAGAGGGGTTCTAGGAACGAAGAAATAGAGAAACATGCCGTCACGTATTAAGACTTAAATAAAATTAAATAATCTACAAACCAGAAAGAGCCATAAAAGGCAACCAAGCGAAAAGATGGAAATGATGACCTAATGCAATGTAGTACGCATGTAATAAGTATAATAGTTCTGTGGTGTGGTTAGTATATAGGAAAGGAAAGGATGGAAGAGAATGTCTTGTCTGTTCTGTACTGCACCGTAGGAAAGAGATTAAATTTTAGGAAGACAAGACAAGCCACCTCCATAGGTGGTGGATATGGTATGGTGGTGCATTGCATAGATGTATGAATAACATTATTTAATACTGCGGGCAGCAACTTTACTTAAATGTAATATGTATTACAGTGTAGAGAGTAGACGAAGTGTAAATGGTGGGTAAGTGTTAGTAGTAGTAGGTAGGTATAAAATAATGTAGACCAAGTGAAAAGCATTAGATTTGTATGTTTTAATAGCAAATGCAAATCTTGGAGGAAAAGAAATTGTGGACAATAAACCTACTACTTTATGACAGTGTGTATGTGTAGTGTGTGTCTCAGTGTGTTTAAGTAAACAGGGAATAGGAAAGATTTCAGGCTACATTGAAACTTATGGAGTGTATATATGTAAACTTTGGAATAATTGCTCCCATCCTGAACTCAAGTTCAGTTCAATCACTTAAGTGTGAAATCTAGCCGGAATTAGGAATTAAATAATTTGGGAAGGGAAAAGGAAAAGAACGCCTTTAGTAAAACGGATTATTTGCTTGTCTAAAAAAAGGTAGAATGATGAATGGCGGGTGTCAAGTAGTGTGACACTAATTTGATTTTATTTTTAGCCAACTTTATGTAGACTCCCTTGCAATTTCCTTTCCCTAGACTTTTGTTAAATCTTATACTCCAATCCAAGCAACGTCAAGCCAAAAGATTTAAGAAAACTCACAGTTGCTTTTGTTATTTTTTCTTTGTTGACTTGGTTTGATCATGTTCATGTATGTAGTATAGTATAACTGTAGCAAGTAGGTAATAAAGTAAATCTGTGCATAGTGTTGCACTATACTGTTCTCTTGCTGTCGCTGTAGGTAAATAAGTAAGAAGGAAAAGGAAATCTCACGAAGAAGAGTGGAAGGCAGGGTTGGAATTATTCTTTGTCTTCCCTATTTCTCCAGTTGAGTCTCAGTCAGAGGAACTGTGTAGCAATTATTATGACTGAGCTTTGTGAATGTTGAATTGGATTTGCTTCAGTGACATTTCCTTCAGCTGTTCTCTCTCTCTCTCTCTCTCTGCTTTGGCTGCGCTTATGGTTAACTCCTACAAACTAATACGATGTACAATCCTTTCTTAACAGACTTAGGCAGTCCTATATTATACGGTTTCCTTGAATTTTGAATACAAAGACTGATTTTGACGCCTAATTACAGATATAAACACATCCTATCAGGATTCATGCACGCACCTTATTTCCGCTCACTTACTCCTCGACTCCAGTTGGAATAATATTCACATTCAGTATTCAATTCAGTAATCAGTTCAGTTTATATATAATGTACATAGAGTGAAATACAAACGGGAGGCAAGACAGTAGGCTATAAAGGTGGTGTTCGTATATTATTATTATAGATAAGATAGATGAAGACAGATAAGACGAAGGACTATAAAAGACAGTCTTCCACGCGTAAAGTCGGATGGCTTCATGCATAAATGATAAAGAAGCTTCATGCCTTGAGCAAATTTGAATTCGACACAAAGGTTTAAATTGTAGAAATATGGTGTGCATAACATAGTATAAATATATGTATGTAATACAAAAAATGTTAACTCTTCATCTGGAAAGGATATGAAATAGACAGACATGTGAAATGTAAAGACGAGAGAAAATAAAGACAAGTTTTTATTAAATCCGTTCTTTATTTGATTTCAAGTCTTTATGCAACTTCCAGTTGTGTGTAACATTTTTATACATTTCTGAAAAATTAACAGTAACGGAACCCAAGGCCAGTATTTCAGTTTTTGCTGACGACTCCTCACTGTTATATACGTTACTTCTCAATAACATCCTGAATTATTATTATTCTTATGTTATGTTATGTTATGTTATACCTATATCTTGTACTTACTTGACTTAGGATTAGGTTTGTAGCACTTTGTGAAAATATTAATTAAATTTATAGGAATTTCTATCTGAGAGTCGGTTCATCGTGAGCTATAGCATCGTATTTTATAGCTAACCCAAGCCAAGTTCGGACAAGCTGCTTGTTCGAACAAAGTTGATTGATGGGTGGGAGTTCTTCATTCAGCTTTAGTTTAGGAACTTTTCGATGAGGTTTAGGGAGGGAGTTCAGAAAGAATTCCGTAAGTATGCTAGAATGAAAACATTGAAAACTACCTCGAAACTTGTTACGCAAGTTGTGTTGGAGAGTGTGTCACAAACTGTGTATATTATTCCATTGCATTGCATTGTCTTCTTTATCACGGCAGTGTTTATGTATACTTAAGTGCTGTAAATGTCTAGTCTTAGACTTAATTCAACTCAACTCAACTTAATTCCCCTCACTCACATTAAACAATATTAATAGGTACTTACTCTTATATAATTAAACAATATTAATAGGTACTTACGCTTATATACTTATTATTATGTGTTGTTATCTCTCATAAGTGCGTAAGTACAATTTACATGGAATGTGATGTGGCACTAATAAGCGTGTAAGGAAGTAACAAAAAAAGGCAAAGCAAAACTTTGCTTAGATTTTATGAATCAACTTGTTTAGAATCCACTGTACAATAAAAGTACGTATTATTTATATATTATATATTATGTAGACTTATGTAAGCTGCATAATAAATATACTACTCAATTTTTATAAGAGTTTAAATTTTACAACTCCCAATTCCTATGGGAATTGAAACTCTTGTAGAAATAGAGTAGTATAATATTTATAAGCTGCGTGGAAGTGTACGGTATAGTCTTTTGTCTGGTAAGTCTGTTCGTAGGTTTTGCCTTGCCTGCCTCAAATTACCTACTTGCATATAAGCATATAAATTCAACAGCAGAGCTTATAACTTTATTGGGTTCATCTGTATCTTTTAGACTTATATAATGTATCCACTATCATGTAACACTTACTACTTACTGCTTACTACAAGTAAAATAATTTTTTTTGCACGTGACATAACTACACGTAAGTAAGACACAAAGCGTGGCATTCAACACTATAAAGGAAAACTGACAGTGGAAGACAGCAACTAAATCCACTGAACGACGCATATTATGTTGTAGCGTTTGTCCTTACTTTTTCACATATTATAAACTATATTGTGTAAATTCCGATTTTTTTGTTACTTTACCAGCGCAGGTTTTCACCAGCTGTAAAGGTTTTGAACTTAGCAATGTGTTGGGTTGCATTGCATTGAATTGAATTAAAGTTACTATCTACTGTGTCTGAACTCATGTTGCTGTCCTCACATATTATATGCCTGTTGTATATTGCATTTGCTGTCTCGTAGCTCTGCTGTGCGTTATAATATTATGTTATATTGCGTTATAGAGTGGTGAATGCTAAGCAAGAACGACGAAAACCTGTGACTGAGTGATATAAAAAAATAAGAAAAATTCGTACAAAAAATACTACTGCCGTTATTCACGCGTTTACACCTGAGGCATCTATAGTCTGGCCTGCCGCTATACGACGTTTTTTTCAGAGCTATAGTCTCATCTCTTTTTTGCACATAGAAACTTACCTAGGTATGTATTGTATGAATGTAGCAGAAACGCACGTATCCTTCTTTCACCGTATGATACCAAATCTCTAAAGTTAAGTCTAGCCAAGCTTATCATCGATCTTTATATGCCTTTGTCTTGTTTCATTTCGTCTCGGTCGTAGTTAGTTTTCTTCTTTAGTTCGTTATCTTGTTGTATTTTTATTTGATGTGTACAAGTGGAAGTGTGGAATGTTAAAAAAAGCAATTATATTCATGGTGACAAATGTCAATTATGAGATGAATTGAAGTGAAGGTAGACGCAACTCGCAGCTCTGTCATTAGTGCAGTTCAGACAGACAGAGTCAGCTGACCGTAGTTCATTGGTTGAATGAAGTGAAAATAACTAACTTGAATGAACTGAACTGGACTTTTTGTTATGAATTAGTATGGTATCTCTGTAGGTGTAGTTGGGATTTGATATAGTGTAATAGTAATAATAATATACCTAAGCAAGTGTCACTTTATTTCTCTACTCTTATGTATACTTTAATCTATATAGTAATGGAATGAGAAGGGAATATTAGCAATTAAGAAACATTTATGTTCAATCCGGTCCACTGCAATGTCCAAGGGTGAAAAACTTTCTCAATCAGTAGTCAAGTAGTAAGCTGTCAAGTCAATTCAATTCAAGTCAGCAGTTGGTTGACTGTGGTTTGGTTTGGTTTGGTTTGGTTGACTTTCAAAAAAATTCTGTAAGTATTATGCGAAATCATGCGTTCAATTATATATTATTCATTGAAATCCCTTCACCGCTGTTAACTGTTGTATTGTGAGAGCACCGCCGCAATACTTTGTAGTAATTTTTGAAAGCAATCGATACATGTAAGAAAAAAACACGGTTATTATTTGTGTACTGTTATGTTTCATATTTAAAGACGAATTCTCCCTCTCTCTCTTGTGTTAGGTATTTCATTGCAATTTCATTGCGGGCGCACAAAGCCAAAGTTGGTAAATAAATAAGTAGGAAGTGCAGTGCAAATGTCCTTAACTTAACTACATTTATTTGGTTTGACTTGAACTGAATGAGTACGTATATTATTTTCTACCTATAATGACTGATGCTGATGATGATGACGATGATGAGGATAATAATGATCAGCAATAAATGCAAGGGTGAATACAATTGAATGAAATCAAATGAAATGAAGCAAACAGCGGTATAAAATACACAAGTGTATTGTATATATACAGCAGCAGATCAAGTGTAGAGTGTTGTGATGAGGTTCATTGCTTTGGCTTGATTTGGCTTTTACTTCTGCAAGTTAAAAGTCCTCATTCCATTACTGTACTCGAACTCCAGACTTGCCTTGATGCTTTTTTTTTACATTGAACGAATTCATTCTTGATTCAACACTGAATATTTTATATCTTTTTGTTACCTGTTTCTTTTACATTTGACTTTGACTCTTGTTGTATTTTGTATTGATGTTGCTTGTTACTTCTATAGTTATTGCTGGTGATTGTGACTGTTTCTCATCCACACGTTTCACCTACAGGGCTTTATATATTCAAATCCAAATCAAGTTGAGTCAAGTGAAGCACGCAGGCGACGCAACAGTACTAAACCAAATGTAAGCTAAAGTTTAGGCAAAGCAAAGCAAAGCAAAGAAAAGCAAGGCTTAGGTTATGGTAGATTAAATATTGTTTCATTCATCATGTCGTAGGCGTGAGCAAGAGCTAAGCAAAGCGAATAAAACAGGCTTTGTATTTATACTTTGTACTGTACTCTCTGAGCTTAGAAAAATACTGGTCTTCTCTTATGTGTCTTTGCTTATCATGTCTGTCCCAATTCTTTTGAATTAAGAAGTGGAATCCTATTTGTCTCATAATCAGTCTTTGGTACTACTCAACTGAATAATATAATAGTACCTACCTACCTACCTACCTACCTATACAATATAAAATGCATAGACGGCTAACCTACGACTTAAGAATGAAACGACCGTTTGATTTTTTTGCGAGTCTCAGCTCAACTGAAGTACTACCATACCATACCACACTACCCATTTAAGCATAGCATGGAAGGGGGTGGGATGCTCTTGAGAATTTGACCACAGAATATAGAAGAGTAAAGTGAATAGACCGGGACCAGGTTGAGTTCAGTGAGTGAGTGAGTGAGGCTCTTCTCTTCTCTGTCCGTATGCGTTCATAACATAACATAGTATAAGATAGCATAAGATAAATTCACATCACATAATATTATAACAACATAGTAAAATAAGAAAATGCAATGTAACGTAACGTAGTGCTACGTAATGTACACGTATCTCTGTACTTGGTTGGTTACGTTGGTTTGGTAGGTTTGGTAGGTTTGATAAGCTTTACAAGATAATCGTAAGGCATGGTATAGGTAAGTATGAATTAGCTGTTGTAGGTATGGTATTGTAGTATGTGTTGAACAAGGGTTAAGATTGAAGATGCTGCATCAGATTAAATGCATGGGCAGTCAGTGTGTTCTGTATAGCCGTCAAGTGTAGTAGTGGAATACATCCAGAGAACTCGAGTAAACTCACGTAAGCAGTAGGTAGTACATAATAGAAGGAGCATGAGTTGCTATTGAATCGTTTAGTTTGTTCAGTGTTGGGAATGAATTACTAAGCCTTAAATAATAATAATAATAACACTGCATCAATCTACATTCGCACTTAAACGTTAAATAAAGTAAAGTAAACTAAAGTATAAAGGTGTAAGTATCATCTCTCTCTCTGACTTACTTCTTGAAGTATTATTATTATTCTCTCGCGTACTCGCATTCACATCTTCATGCAGCGTGCAAAATATTTCTTCATTCTTCGCAGAACTGGGGAAATTTAAACTGTGAATTCTGACTGACATCACAGAGTATCTGTAATTCTTGCTTTGGCTGCAGAAACACTGGTGTGAGGGTTGAGAGAGAGAGAGGAGAGAGAAGAGAAGTGCAGTGCATAGGATAGAAGGTAATGTAATATAATATTATCTGAGCAGCAGGAGAACGTGCAAAATAACACTGTGGAGGGCTTTGAGAAGAGATTAACCTAGGGATTAATTATTAACTATAAAGAAGAACGAGGAAGTAGTATTCACTTGAATTCTATTAAATGCAATGCAAAGTTTTGATACACATAGGTATATAATATATATAGTAAACAAGTAAGTAAGTAAGTAAGTAAGTAAGTAACTGCATTGGTTGGTAGGTTAGTAGTTTTATTTCTTCAGTTGAGTTCTAGGAGAAGTAAGCACAACCTTGCCGGAACAAAATCAGTGGAAAATTCCATCACAATCTGATTTCATACTAGCATCATTATTATTATTATTATTGCATGGCTTTGCAAGCAGTTGTGTGTAGATTTGAACTGATCTACCTGGATTGGATTGGATTGAATTGATCGTTGTGCTTGGTTATAGCCTTTTAGTATTTATTTAGATTCAGCATTGGAATCAGTAATGGATTGAAACATTTTAATCTAGACTGTTTTCTTGTTCCTTTGGTGTGTCGGCGTTGGTGGCATTGTGATTGTTGTTGTTGTTATAGTTATTGTCATTGTTCGTGTCTTTGGCTCATTGTCATTACCGTAGGAATTTACTGCGGAGTCCAGAAGTGATAGTGAAGAAGTCGTGAATGTGAATTGCGATTTGTGTACCTACGCATTTATATCCGGTATTAGTGATTTGACTGTGGGGATTGATTATTTAAGGACTCTCTCAATCTCAACTCAACTACATTTAACTAAAGCTAAGGGGAATTGAAATGAATAGAAGTGAAGTGGATTGAATTGGATTGGTTTGAATGGAATGGAATGAAATGAAATGAAATGCATTCCAGTTCTTTTAAGTTAGGATAAGGATTGAGATTCAAACTATTGATTTGATTATGTTATGCGATTGTGAGAGTTGAGCGAGGGAGTGAAGTCTAGGAAGAAACAAGTGAGTATCAAGAAAGTGAGTGAATTATGCCTGACCGTACTGTACTGCACTGACATACCATAATATTTATTCATGTTTACATAATATAGAATTGAATGGGATAACAATAGAAACAAACAAACGTTGTTACTTATTCAATTCCCTTTCAAGTTAGTTTGAGAGTTGAACTGATTAAGTTGTTACAAGTAGAATACATATTGCATTGATTTGATTTGGGTTGGCTTGAATTGAATTGAATTGTTATATTTGAACCTGAAGTTGTCAGTTGTGGAGTGAATGAGTGAGTGACTATATATAGTGCGTAGTACAAAGAAATGCAATAGTATATGGGTTTAAGAAAAATACTACTCTAGGGTTTAGCTTGGGCTTGATAATAAATCACAATCAGAAGTTGAATTCTTGTCCAAGTTGCAAACTGTGAAGAAAGAAAGGATACAAAGATAAGGTTAAGGAGATAGCCTTGCCGGAAACGGAAACGACAGCTGCAAAGCAGAGCACAAGGTAAAGTAAAATAAAGTAAAGTTCGGTCAGAGACACGACACATGACTGGGTACTCTGTCTACGTCTCCATATTTGCCCT
>JAAXYV010000534.1:0-11924 GCA_036851875.1 Novacerus sp. FZ-2019
AATACAATTATAGTTACAAATAGATATATACTTTACATTTCATGACACTTCAGCTTACAGACTACACCACAAAAACTTCCAATACCAATAATACTTTGAGAAAGCGCAACTTTTTCTTTCTTAAGTTGGCTTTTGTCCTGGTTGCAGAGAAGAGATGAGACGAGTCAAGTTTACTTTAGTTTAGACTTAGACTACGTTCTAGTATGCATTGGATACTTGGTTGGTGTCATGTGTTGTAGTTGTGGCTGTAAAAGGAGTGTGAAAAAAATACTGAGTACTGTAATGTACATAGATGGGAAGACCAAAAGGATTGTTAAAAAGCACAAGATTTATTATCAGAATAGCGTAACGATTTTCCACTTTTAATTCACTATACTTGCAGAGAAGATAGATTGCTGTGAATTGTTTTTAGTAAAAGTGGCACGTAGGTTTCTTTCGTTGAAGCGGCATTGGCTTAAGTCACTACGTTCCTCTCGCACCTACTTTTACTTTACCTAAGGCTTCTAGCATAGTGTCTGGGCTCTTTGACTTTGACTATATACAGCCACCTTGGTTTGCAAGTCTGCTAGCTGTTACCGACTAGCGTGGAGGCATGCGACGCATTCAACCATGTGCCTCCTGCCTACTTAAATACGTGTACCCAAACCCACCCTAATCTTCTCTGTTCAATCCCAGGAATGTGTTGAAAGAGGTAAAAGAAACCTAGAAGTTAAGTCTAAAACGGGAAAAAGAAATTAACGAGACTTAGAGGAAAAAGGCATCTGCTTCTTTTGTTTTTATTCCTAATGCCACTGCACTGTTTGGAGAGAGGAAAAAAAATTCCCATGGAACGTGTAGCCATGAACTATGCTTTTACTTACATGTAATATAGGTAGGTAAGTATAGAAAAATCAAAAAATAAGAATCCAAGAGAAAACCTTGGTTGGGAGTAGGTTTAGAGAATATTACTTTTCGTGTTCAGGTTCAAGATATGTTGTTTTATAACTTCTAACAGTGCGGGAAACTAATGCGGAAAAAGAATACCTACGAGGAGAAAATGCTCTTTCTATTGAGTATCTAGAGAAAGCATATTGCTTGTGAGTTGTGAGGCAGGTATGGTATATGGTTAGCGTTGGTTTCGTGGGTATTAAAGTTGAAGCTGCTTTTGGTTGGTATTCGAGATGATTGCCAAGGACCCTGTCTACATCTACTCTATTCTATGCACTAACCAAACTTATTCTTTCGGAGCACTTTCCTTTTCTTTTAAATTTCAATTCACAGTTGAGTCGAAGCTTAAACTACTCAATATACTCTACTCATGTATCTCCAACCTTCCCTGATATGCTAAAAATCCTCATATCCACTATCCGTGTTTCCACTGACTCACTTTTTCTTTTCCATGAAATCGACTTTTTCCACTTCCTTTATACCCTTGGTCGCTCTCCTATCCATACTCTCTCATTTCTATTCCTTTGGCTTCTTCTCCATACCTACATAGTATCCTTACAGAGTATAAGGATATATAGCCACATGTTACAAAGTTACAATCATTGTACTCTGCATGCATATAGGTATATAAATAAAGTCTCTCTGCCCCAACCTCCCGTTTCAAACATAGGCGCTCACACACTTTCTCTCTGCAAAGGGTGTATATGCACTAAGGATTTATTTTATCTAGTGCAAGTATATAAAACAACTCTAAGCAGGGCAAACAATCTGGAAGAGTCTGATCAAGACTTCCTTTGTTCTTGAAAAGAAGAGCTTTTAAAACTCATTATGAAGTCTTACAAACAGAACTTGAGTCTGCAATTCTAATGATGAATCGAATACATTTAGTAGTATAGGCCTATTTATACAGATAGACTGTGAGACATGGAGTAAAGACACTAAGTGTAAATGCTTCAAAGCCACTCAAGATAACTTGAATAGGTATCATGATGAGGTAAAATCAAGTTCTTGAAGCTTTAGATAAGTGTTGGTCTACATTGGTTGTCAAATATTTACAAAGGAATCGATATTGCATTGATTTAAGCTTAACATTTAATGAATCTCTCTTAGAGTATCGAGAAAACAAAGGCAAAACCCAAGACTGGCTCTGGTATGTTGTAGTGAACTGTTTAAAGAACTATTTTAACGCTCGCCATGAGTGTGAAAGATAAAAAATTTATTCGACGGGCTTCCGGTGGCTAATAGTTTTCTAAAAACAAGCAGGAGAGAAGTGAACTAGAACAGAGCTAGGAGAAATAAACGGAAGTTTCAATAAAATTGACGAAGTTATTAAGGAAGGCGGTAACGGAATGTTACGGAGTATAAAAGAAGTTGAGAGTCGTTACCGGTCATAATTTTCTCCCTAGACAGTACCCAACCGAAAAATGATCAGACACGACATGAACATTCCGAAAAGAGCAGTTTTTTGCTCCATTGGTGATGTGGAGTGTGTGGTTTGGCGGAGGCGAAATCAAAAGTGGGAACGATTTGTACAAGATGATTGCATTACATACATCGAATCGGAGGCCATGTTAGAATGTTAGATCAAGATAGTCGATCCGAACTGAACTGCAGTACAGCAAGTCTATGTAATATCAACTTCAGTACATGAATCTATCTCAGCAGCAGCACTCGGTTCACTCTCTTTTATATTTTCCATCCTCTACATACATACACATGCATTGCCTAAGTAGGTATGCTCCATATATATATTGGTGAGGCGATGCGGATCTTTGGATTTCTCGCCTTCTCTCTCGAGCTACCGATCTCCATCCCCTTTTCATTTTCAGTTCACTTGGTTTGGTTTCATTCCAACGCCAGTCACTTCGCTGTAAATGAGAAGACCCCCTTAGAGGCAATTTTATCCTACTACTTCTCAATACATATTCCCATATCCTTTTTCTTCTGATCACAGCCCAATTGAACAGAACTTAATGAAAGGTGCTTTTTATCTCCCATATTCCCTTCTTTCATCTCTTCTTAACTTTATTTCTCAACTAATTTATGCATTTGCTTGTAAACCACAAGAAAACTATTGGTTTCTGGGAAGAAAATTAGTTTTGTGTATTAGATGACACAGCGAATAACCCTCCATGCGAGTTGAATACCCACAAGACCTCATTTATTAAGGTACCTACAGTCAGTATAGAGGAATGAGTGGAAACTTTACTTTCACTTCACATGACTTCGAATCTGAACAAATTACACTCTTTTGCCGTAATATGGATTGCTGTTGCTCTGATACATTAAAACAAACACAAGCATTTACTTTGTAAGGATTTACAGTGATAACTAATCCTTTAGCTGTCCTGGCAGAATTTATTTATCTACCCTCAACAACCCGGCTTTACAAATAAACTGTGATTGTACTATTTTTGCAAGCATGTTCATAAGTGATAGGAGTAAATCTTCAGCTTTATAGCTACTGAGCATGCAGTGGAAAGGATTTGATCGTCTATTTTTTACCAACCAAAAGATAGCTAATCTCAATTATTATTTTAAACCCTACTTTAACCAGCACTCTTTATATAGTTGCCAAGACATAAGGGCTTCATTTTCTATTAGATTTGGCAGTAAGATATCTAGAGGATCAGTGTGACTGCAAATAAGTTACGCAGGAGTTTCAATTTACACACCATCACATTGACAGTGCAGAGGCCACAGTAAGTTAGATTTAGACAGGTGACTAACTCAATCAATATCTTCTAACAACGCTGCAATATGAGATGTCAAATTAGTTAGATAGGTATGCTTGTTTTGTTTCTTTTTCTAACTCCCTCTGTAAATGTGTAGCACGCAACTCAAAACATAATAATATTTTCCGTGTTTAAAAATACCCCATATACTTTTTGTTGACTAAATAAAGACAAAGCCTTGGTTGTGAAAATGTCAAATGTGACAACTGGTGGTGGAGAGCATTAGTAACTCTTGCTTTGCTTGGCTAAAGTACAGAATTGCGTTTTTCGTTGTTTCCAAAAACTGACTCTTTGATATTCTGAGGTTTGCATATGGTAGAAGACCCGTGCCCTGCACTTACATTGTAAAATTACTGGTTCTCAAAGATTTGTACGATTTGAAACTAGCAGCGGGCATGCATAATATGTATACAGGAATATTTATAAAAATAAACAACCAAAGTCACCCACCGCTCTCTAGTCCTAGGTTCACTAAATCTTTCACCACTTTTTTTTCTTTACTTTCCTCTACTTGAGCATTTATTCTGAATTATATTTTTCTGCCAAGTCAGTGTAGCGTAAATTCAACTGTGAGCTGACATTAAGTATTTCCTATCTCTCCTGTTATTCTCTTGACTTGACGTTGGATTTCTGCACAAGACAGCTACATGCCGTTCTACTATCCTAGGAGTTGAAGTCAACTTTTACTGTGAATCGTATCATCTCACAGGCAGTAGCTCAGAATAGACTAAATAGAATAGAAGCACCGCAGGGTGTAGCATACAGACAGAGCAGTAGTCAGGAACACGGATTGTCTCGTCTCAATGCTCAGTGTGCTTACATTACATACATAAATATATGTAACGTAACTGCATCTTATTGTAGACTCAGGCCGAAATAAAGACACCAAGTGTGGCATCTCTATTTACGTTTGTCAATCAATCCTCTGAGTGCGGTTAGCATGCATAATATATGTGGTGGAAAGAAGGAAAACCCAAACGTCTCAGAAAATCAGCTCTAAATCCTCTACTGTGAGCAATCCATATACCATACCAGTCATCGTAAGATTTTTAGACTCCTTTCATGACTTAGGATGCCACTAGGCTTTTCTCTGAGAAATGGTCTATCCATGTTTGCCAAATAAATATAGCTTCTAAGAATGCATCATATTCGACCCAAAAGAATGTAGATAGGCTTTTATATGTCAGTTTCTTGAATTTGTATTCCAAGAAAATATATTTTGTGGTTGCACAGTCATACTCTATCATATTTCTGGCGATTCCATTTATTTTCTGTCAACCAATTGAAATCAATTTGCCTAATTTCTACCACTAAATACAATGTTGGTATATTAGTAGGGGAAATAAACG
Source organism: Novacerus sp. FZ-2019 (assembly GCA_036851875.1). Lineage (NCBI taxonomy): Eukaryota > Metazoa > Arthropoda > Collembola > Entomobryomorpha > Tomoceridae > Novacerus > Novacerus sp. FZ-2019. The sequence continues at coordinate 5,012 of JAAXYV010000534.1, forward strand.
ATTTCTCTTGCAAATGCTCATAAAGCGAAAACAAGGCTGTCAAAAACAGTATAAGGTTTCTTATTGATTCTGATTTTTGGATAGTGTGAAGACCAGTTGGTAGGATGAAACAACAACCACAAAGATTAATGTGTTGAACAAGCCTGGATATCACGATATGTCATTTAAGAAACTCATTATGTCAAGAACTAAATTAGAAAAAACTGCTCACTGTGGTCATCTGTATATGGAGTTGAGAGGTTATGATTGAAAACAAGACAAGAGGAAAGCAAGCAACACGAGAAACCAAAATGTAGTGTTTGCAGTATGTGAAGTATATATGATGCATTGTATACAATCTGATATAAGAGATCGGGAATCCAACCAAACAAGAAGAGACTCGACGTAGAGAGGGCTAGTAACCACACTAAATATAAGGAACTCTATTCCACGTTTCTCGTTCAAGAAGGAAAAACTATGAGCTCTGAATAAGTTTTTTCCTGGGTAAGTTGTGGAAAAAATAAAAAGCGTAGGAGAGGAGAGGAGCATTGTGGATGGATGAAAGAGGACTCGGATAGATCGTGTGGTGCGGATAGATGAGGAAGAGAGTGAAAGCGAGTGAAGTGAAAGTCGGTTCAAGTGAAAGTAAAGTCGGTCGGCATCGGTACTCCGCCTGCCTCTCGGTTCTTGGTTTCGTTTTCGTCCTACTGTATTCTACATGGGAACAGACGCATTGCGACATTAAGGAAAGTTTCCGTCCGCAAATCTTATATGTTCGTTATAATTCTCTTTTTCCTCTGCCTAGCACAGATAGTGATACTAAGTTAGTAAGTACTACAGGCACGGATCGTGGTTTCGCAAAGATACTCTGTCTCGCTTTACCATATAGCCGGACAAGAAAAGACACATCACAGGATGAGTATATGAATCCGAATGTGTGAAGCTACTGAAAGTTAGTCCGAGTTATCACATCCGGTCCAGTTTGACTACGCTTGTCTTGACTTCACAATTAAAGCTTTGTTCACACGAAACACCCAAAGTATGACTGTTGAGTAAACCAAAGTCAATCTTTCAGGTTGCAACACCGGAACGATTAAATGAACAAGAAAAAAATTGATGACAGTTGTTTTCTAATATAACACTAGCCTTTGTAACCTCTGCCATGCTCTGGGCATCTGGTATTGGAAGGTATAAAAAATAATATATGATCTTGGAAAATCCTAGAAATGATTAACTCGAAGTATGACACGTGTAATTAATGATGTTCCACCAACATACATGCCTACTTATTGATTTGAAATGTAGCCAAAGATTTTTTGCTCAACTGTCATTCCCGTTCAGATTCCCACATATTGGTACCTTCAATCCATTTTGTTTCCAAGCCAATAGTTTAAGTTTGACCTAAATTACTTACATTACATTCGTGTTGATGGTTGCGTTGGGTTCATAAGAGGGGAAAGAGAAAGTTGAAGAAAGTTAACTAATGTAACTCACGGACATAAGAACAAGGTACGTACGTATACAAACGAAAGAAAGTAAAATGTATATAAAGGAGTAAACAGGGAGACAAACTTATCCCTAGAGTTGAGTATGATATGTAGCTCAGATTTGAGGAGTCTCACTAAGAAATATAGTTTACCAAAAATAGCAATTATTCTTTCCTAAGAACTCTAAATTCGAGCTGTCGGCTAACATAAGACCCTATAAACTATACCCAAACGTTCCCCCGCCATCTACTAATGGTCCCATACGTATCCATTTTCTTAAGGCTAAGGCTAAATTACAGATCCACGCGGTTCGTTGCCTGCCATTTTTATGCTATTAGTTATCGCAGCATACGTAGAAGTTATGTATCAGCAATGCTCATTCATTCATTTAATGCTTAAAGAAAAACCCTGACCGTCAAATTCATACCACAAGGCTAGTCTTATTCCTATCCATGCTCACTAACCTAACCACACAATCCAGTTTACTCACTCCACTGCTCTATGTGGGAAATTCTTTTAGTTTATCTTTACTCCATTGAGTTACGACAATTACTTTTATCTTCCTCAGTCCTAGTCTCTGAAAGAACAAAATGTTGAGAAACTTTGGAAACAGTATCCATAATCCACGAATTATTAATGGATGAGAAAAATTTCTGATATGTATCAAATAAATATAAATTCTTTCTAATCATCTAAATCATTTATAATTATTACCGTATATTAGCAAAATATGGTTCATTCAAAGCAGTAAATTACCTATGTGTAGGTACTAATATTGTTAAGCGATTTATTTGAATTTGTGCTTCCGAATGTTTGACTATTTTGTTTAACTTTGGGTTTTATGATTTAGTATACATTGGAAAATATATTCCATGGACACTACCCAACCCAACGCAACCATGGATGGACATTGCATTATCTTCCCAGGTCATTTGTAAACACAAGAAGTGGCTCTGGATAAAAGCATTATGAGCACATGAAAAATTGGCAGTGTATTTCCAGTCCAGCACATACTTAGAGCTTATTTTCTCCCTGGTTTTTTTCAATGTTCAATTCCTATGCACTGTACGCAGCCTTTCAACTTACACTGTGTACTCTGCTTTTCCTTTCCCCTCCTTGTTTTGCTCTGCTTTGTCTTGGTCTTTCATTCACTAAGGTTTACCTATACATCCAGGAGAGCCAGTGAAAAATCTCTTGCAGCCTTCTTTCTTTTCCCTACTGAGTAATGGTTGCACTATAAATTACACGTGAAAACATGAAAACTTTGAGGAGATGGCACAATAAAAATGAGATGTGGGCTTGTCTTGCCGTGCCTTTTGCCTGCAATACTATGCTATACCCCACACACATATCCTCTCTACCATAGACTAACAAATAGAACAAACACGAGAGTAGAGAGAGAGACAGAGAGAGTATGTGCATGGTTCATTGTACGAACCGCAAATAAGATATAATATGCTCTCTACCGTCTCTGCTTCTTACAATACAATGTACTTAAAATCTTTGCCTATCTAGTCACTGTATTTTAACGCTTTGGTTGGTTCAATGGTTTTTGGTTTTTCATAAATATGTAAAGGCATTTTCTTTTTTCTACAAATATTTTCTTCGTTCGTTATATATCTAACATATTCATTCACTGTAATACAATACGACTTTATCCTACACTAGAAAACTAATAATCAACAAATAAAAATTTAATTTTTATGCAATCAAACTCGGGAAGCAGGATGGTATAAAACATAAATAGGTCCTTAAATATTTTCTTGTCTTTTGAAGTTCCTATTCCTAATGAGTTTCAATTCTAATGTTGTCGATATTGCAACATGTATCTTAATCTCAAATACTCAACTGTAGTTTAAGTGGGTATCTGATTACTTTCCTGTAACAATAAAGTATATATGTCTGCTGCAGGGATTATATACTGCTGTCCTTGTCCAGATAACTTCTAACTAATAATTCTGCTTGAATTGAATTGTATTGAATTTCTTCTTCTTACTGTACTTACTGCTATCACTTTCCCCATAGACATACTACCTGTACCATTTTATATCTAAGAACTTGATTAACTAAACTGAAGTAGATAATATTCAGACATAAAGATAATACACCAGCATCGAGTGTAATGGTAGAATTGGCAATAAGCCTCTGGTCTGCGCCACTGACCGCCTGGTCTTCCATGACCGGTAGGTCACTCCCATAATATATAGACATACATATAGATAAAAGCAATGTGTAATAAAAGGTATATTATAGAGGAGACAGCAGCACCCATCTAATACTAACTAGATCTCTAGCTACATGCCTATGCTATACCTCTTCTATTTTTCTTTCTTCCGAAAGTACGACTGGATGAAAAATATCTCTATCTCACGCACACTGTAGTTGCAGACCTGCCGTTTCTTTTCGTTTTACAACGAAATGGAAGGTTTATTTTTCCACTCTTCCCTCCCTCTCTTCTCAATGATGATAAGACGCACTTCCTTCGCCGTTCTGTTCTCCATGCCTCTTTGACTATAGAAAAACGAGCTGATTCATAAAGGAAGTAAAGGAGAAAGACTATTAATCCTCTCATGACGGAAACAAGGAAATCCGACGAACCTTTATGAATCTCTCTGAGGTGACTTACAGAAATATTCATTTCACATTTATGCTCCCCTTATCCATGAATTCCCTTGAAGTTGAAATACACTACAAGTATTACACAGACGTATAGATATATATGTGTGTGTATATTGTTGAATTCCACAAGCCTAAATTGCTAAATTTTTGACATATTTTCTCTGTCTGTTCCCCCTTGCCCTCGCTGTTCATGCCTTGTCTGGTCAGGTCAGATTATGTGGTCGACGAACGACAAGAAGAAGAAACAAATTTGGTCTCAAGCTTACCCCAAGCTTCAACGGCTATCATGCTGTAATACAAATGATGTGAACTTTCTCCTTTGCTATTTGTTGGTTGGTGAACTTTAACCACAATGCCGCAACTTTTCGTTCTACCCGTTTTGTTTTTACAGCGTAGGTTAGTGGAGTTTAGACCTGAATAATATTTGGTTCAGTTGATATTGTATACCTTTTGGTTTGTTATCGTTTTCTATCGCAATGGAATCATCGCCATTCCATTCCTTTCCTAAGTGAACTTGATTTGTTTCAATAGGTTTGCAAATTGTCATAGATGAATAGTTCATAAGAGTGACAGTAGAGGTAGGTACGTATAAAGGTTGAGGATCTACGTTGTATTTCCTCATTATGAAGTGACGTAAATTGGACAAAAGCAAATTGCGACTACCACGTTCAATAAATCCTTTTGGTCTTCCTCAATCTTCTTCCCATCCTTATCCTTACCTCCCCTGCGCCTTATAAAATATATTGTGAAGTAAAAAAAAAAGGAAAAGGGAAGAAAATGAAGTTTACTGACTCAAAATTAAATTTTCATTGCGGTGTGCCTTTCGTTTTCCTTATAAAGTCAAAGGAGATGAATATAGAGATTTGAGAATAAAGTGGAGTTGAGAAAATACAGTCAGAGTTGAGTAGATAAAAGTCCTTTCAAGCTATCTTAAGTTGATAAATTTGGAAAATGGAGTTAGAATTGGGTTATTTTCAGAACAATGTTCAAGATCAAATTGTTGTTTAGGATACCAACAAATTGACTAGTCTTACGGCATAAGCTCGATGTCTTTCGTCTTTTTGCCTTCATTTCATACCCGCATAGCTTACCATAAAATCAAACCAGTGTGCTGCTAAAGGAGTGGTAGTCTGAAAAGTAGATTTTTTAAAGGAATGAAAATAATATGGCGTTCCTCCTTCCATGTCTTGTCAGCTCTAGTTAAAGTCAGAAAATGATGTATCTGTAGAACGTGTATATCTATAATGTACACTATAATAGAATTGAATAGGCTGCTAGAGTAGAATGAATATACAACTACCTAGATAGAGTCGGTATTCAGCTGTCAGTAAGCGTACCTATCTCTCCTCCACCTATACAACTATGGGTAAAGACAGATGTAGGCAGCGAAAGCATCGCAGGCGTCCTTCCTGTTTCCGGCCGATTAATCTATGAGTCTGAGTCTCGCTATTGATATATTGAGCTGTATTTCATATCATCTCTATTCTAGACACTATTTATATAGCAGTTTATAAACTAGAAAAACAGTGATAAAATGAAATCCTTATATCAAGGACATGTAACTCAACTTTCTCTTGAAGCCTATGGATGGGTAGATAGGTTTAGACATTTAAAAGCAGAGAAAGAGAATACCTACTTAGGACAGAATTAATTTAATATTATAATCACGTCTTAACAAATGCTAAGGTGGTATTCATTAAGTGAGTTCATGTTAACTGAATTCTCTCTATCTTTTGATTTGACATACCTACGTAATGTGTTCAGTTCCAGTTTTGATGCATGCGTTCTTATGGATTAAGAGAGAAAGTGTATTAGGTTATATGCTTATGCTCAGTTGGGGATAGAGTTGCCTAGTGTGTCCAACAAGTCATACTTTATATATCTAACCACTACCTTAAGCATGTCATAAAGCTGTAGGAAAATCAATTTATCCGTCTGCATGTGTGTAGTGTGATGTATATTTTTAGTGATACACTGTTGAACAGACAAGTAGTATATGTACATCTGTACACCTCTGCATCCTTTGTCTATATTTTTATATGAAAGGCAGAGGAGAGAAGGCAAGGAAAGGTACATCACGGAAAATTGCCTTTCAACAGTTTGATCGATAGGGAAGCCATTGAATATAAAACCTCCAGTATGTGCTTACAGGTTCTCATCTAATGACATCCCTAATGTTGCCCTGTTTTTTTCTAATATATAGCTAGCTACCTCTACTGCTCATACTCCAGTTTTCTCAGCTCAACTCGAGCAACTCAACTCAACTCAACCCAACTCAACTTTACTCTGTTTTTACTCTGGGTTGTATTCATAAGAAAGACTTTTGACTCAAGAGAAAAGGGAAACCGTATTACAACCTCATTCATTTCATTTCATTTCTATTCAGTCGAGGTTCGTTTCGCTTTTCTGAGTCTGGAGTCCCAAGTCTGCAGCACGTATAAGAAATATACAGTATAAATCACAGCATATTCTCCCATAACTTTTATGCACGCATACATATACATTCATCGAACTCAAGTATCTGTCTTGCTGTGGTACGGAACGTAACACATGAAAATAGTGAAAATAATATAGAATAGAGTATGTAGAATAGAGTACTGAAACTTGCTTGTTTAGCGCTTTTACTACTATTATTTTTATCCTCAAGGTTACGTGACTTTACGTTATTTTAATGTTATTTCCTTAGATGGGAGTGTAGGTAGATTAGAGGTGAACAACTGCGTAAGAGCACAAGGCTTAGGATAAAGGCACACGTTTATCATTGGCTATTCTGCTGTTGGTTCTTTACTCTTGGTCGTATATTTACTGTGTCTCTTGGTGACGACATA
>JAAXYV010000535.1:0-11922 GCA_036851875.1 Novacerus sp. FZ-2019
ATTTTGGTAGAAAATGTAAATATTAGCATTAACATCCGTCCACACTTGACATAGCCGTGTAGCATAACATGATGTTATGATGTTAAAGAGGTGGATGAATAAATCTATTGTACACAGTCAGCGAGTTTATACTTAATACCTGTGGGAATTCCACAACACGATAGAAACCAAGTTGCCTCTTGTTTTAATTGATAACGTTGTCTACATTGTAGACCATTTCGTTTGATAAATTATGCATCGTTAACACTTCTCCCGTTTCTTCACTAAGTATTCTGTACATTCTGCCCAGTTTTGTAGTTTTTCACATGGTTGATGCTAGACAATGAGCTATACGAGCGTAGAATATCCCAAATTATGTACATATAATAGCACCTCATTTCCCACAACATTTTTCCCCGTTGCAATTAATTATCTAATTTTTCATATTACCATGTTTCATGGAGAAAATGGAGTTGTTCTTGTAGGAGAATAATTATCAGGATTCAACTACCAAATTACACGAATGTCTTTAATGATTACTTTGCAGGCAACTTAGCTGCCGCTTGTGATATACCTTTGTTAGAAAAGTACAGAATCAACTACATTTTGACTATTGATTCATGCCCACTACCATCAAAAATTACACATCTACCCTTCGTGGAGACAAAGTTCCTTCAAGGTTTGTTACCTGTTATGTTATTGCATGTTTAGATTATTCAAAGTGAATGAGCTCACACCAGTTCAATTGAAATAATGTATTTCAGTGAGCGATATTCCTCGCGAGGACATTTTGCGATACTTTGAGGAAACGTACCAATTTATTAACAAAGCTGTGAGTAGTGAAACCTGTGGAAATGTTTTGGTCCATTGGTAAGAGTGGCATTTATAATTCAAATGGTAATTGTAAAACAATGTAATGCAAAGTTTTCTGAACCGTTGCAGCTACTTCGGGGTCTCTCGAAGTGCTACAGTGGTTTTGGCGTATTTGATGCGTAAACACGAGATCTCTTTAGAAGACGCTCAGGACAGGTAAACCAGTCAAAGTCGATTCCGTTTTACTTATTTATGTGGAAACGTATACCTGTAGAAGTTGTTTTCGCTTTATACTCTATCTGATCCCTATATGTAATACAGAATTATAGAGAATGTTAGGGCTTGAGAAATTTTTCGAACCCAAAGGAGCTTTAGTAAATGTAATGTATGAAACTTTCAGGCTGAAATCCCGTAGAAGCGTTATAGGACCTAACTATGGATTTCTATCTCAGTTGAAGCTTTACGAAAAAATGAGATTTCGTATTGATAAGAAAAATATTTTCTACAAAAGGTTTCGTTTGCATGTTGCTTCCGACAAAGTAAAGTCTGGTAGGTTTATAATTCATATGTTTCTGATTAAAATATGTCTAATTTTTTTTGCGGACATACTTTAAGTTGTATTATTTCTCTTTTTTCAGTCAAAGTTCTTCCTACACCGTACACTGATGTGATCAAAGCGGATCCAGCGCTTCTATCAGTAAGACCGGAACCCGTAGTGTACCGATGCAGAAAGTGCAGGTTTAACTAAATGATTTAGTAATGGCTGTTCTTTTCTTTTAGTTCTAAGCCTTATGCTGATTTTTATTGTTTTTTTATTTTAGACGAATCTTAGCATGTGCTAGTAATCTTCTTACGCACACTGAGAAGAAGTCTCCGGTGTGGTTTGACTTCCCATCCGATGAGGAAGCAATGAGTGCTCCAAATTGCTCTCAGATGTTCTTTTTCGAGCCTGTCGCTTGGATGACTACCGTCTCTCAAAATTTACAAGGGAAACTTCATTGCCCCAATCAGAATTGCAATTCCAAATTAGGATCGTTTAGTTGGGTCATGGGTAAATGCATTATTCTCTTTCAATTTCTACTACTAGTCTACTTGCAATGTTGACGTTTTATTTTTTTTCAGGTTGTGTCTGCCCTTGTGGTGCAAAAGTACAACCAGGTAAACTTATTCACTAAATATGTACTGTGGATATTGTAAACAAATTAAAATGGGTTTATTTTTTTATTGTTTCAGCATTTTACCTGGTTCCTTCCAAAGTGGATAGATCTACATCTGTTCTCAATGTACAAATTACTATTTGAAATCTCGAAACTTTTGAAATTGTACTTGGACCTGAGTATATTATTATTGCGTTATCCTTTCCTTCTTAAAATGTTGTACTCTTACTCATATTATTTAACAGATGTAGTATAATTATGCAAAAGGTGAAGCTGAGTAATATATTTAATTTTCAAGCAAAGTATTGAATTCTCAACAACGTAAAGGGATTGGATCTCAAGACAATCTTCAACTTTCAACTGTCAAATTTTAATTGGTATACGTACATGATGCCAACGAATATTATCTTACATTGCTGCTAGATCAATTTGCAGAATTGAAAGTAATTGATAATAAATTCTTGTAGGGATGGTAATGTGAGTAAAACTTACGATTCGATGTATTTTGAACGGTAGGAAAATCTTCTTCGTAGAATCTTTCCTTCTATCACTGTCTATTTGACTTTATCTGGGCTCTGTGACTCCAAATGTTTGTAAAATATATATATATATTACTTTCCAGAAAACTTGAGAATATTAGCTGGTTTTGAAGCACCAGTATAGTTTCTGTACTGCAAACTTCAAACTACATAGGTGGTGGTGCAATGGCTGCATTGCACATAAATTATTTCGCAAATAGCTCCAGATGTTGCATGATATTGACATATATACGAATTAATATTCACATAAATCCCATTGTGATTGTAAACTGTTCGTTCTTAAAAGCAGTATTCTTGACGTTAAGCATAATAGAAAACTTCTTTGGAGAGAATTCAGGTGAAATTATTGGTTGTTGAGTTTATTCTTACTATAGCGTTTCATAATCGGGACGTTACGAATTAGGATACTGTAGTAACTGACAATATGATTTAGATGTAATTAGTTTAAGAAGGAACTTTATTGATCAGAATCCCTAATTGATTTATAATTATTGTGAAAGGCCTACGCGCAAACAATACAATACAACTAAATGCACCATGTGAAACAATCAATATTATTATATTTATATCAAAGTTTTGTATACTGTGAATTTGAGCTCTATTTTCTTTTCAAGAGCCTCACATTCAATTAGCGGTGTGTGTTAACAGCATGCATATATTAAATTATTTTGCAAGATTATAACTGGATGTCACCGGCCATTGACTTTTGAAGTGAAATTCTGAAGGGGTGTCAACAAACATTGAATTTCTATGGGTGGGACACCATTGACTGTTCTGTACTGAAATTTTATTGGTCACTTACCACTGAATTGAAATTCTGTGGAAATACTTCTTATTCTCCAGATATTTCATAAGTCCTCATGCAACAGTCCTATTCCGGTGTGTGTTATTGATTTACTTTGTGTTTATCTTGAAGTCTGTAGAACACTGAATCTTTTAGTTATCAACTTATTCCGCCAGCTTTGTCTTCAATAATGTTTCCCGTGTTCTCCAATCTTCAAAAATCATGTGTCTATCCTGTTATTTAAAAGGTACCTAGGCTATTAGGAATCTAAGGGTGCGTTGCGTAACTGATTCTAAAGGTACTTAAATGTAAAATGATTAATGTTATGTGTAAATCAAAAATATATTAACGTATTTGTTTGTGAGTTGTGTTTAGACTTAATATACCGTTGATGTGAAAATTATTAATCTTAATATAAAAGAAAGTCATTGATTATAAGTGTTACATGATATAGATCAAATTTTGTTAAATAAAGTTCAACTTTTGAATACTATTCTTTCCCCAGTCATTGTTTTTATATAGTTTACACGAAATTACCATTTGGGACAACGAGTTTGTACGAAACCGGTGAACAAGTATAGGAAAACATTGGCAGCAATAAATGAATAAAATGGCAACGTACAAGTACCTACGGGCGGACAAGGCTGAATTTTAGTACATATTTTGTTTTATTCATAATTACTTATTGCACGAATTGGCACTCAAATACTTTGCATATAACACTAGAAAGTATGATTGTATTTGTTCTAAGTACTTGAAGAAAGCAACTAGGTATGTATATAGTTATAGTAATTAATTATGCAAAAGTTCAAGTTTATTATCTCCCCATATTGCTTATACAAGAATAGTCTCAGTTTTATGATTTCCTCTTCAATCATACTTACTACCTATATATAATATAAAGTTTTGCTCTAGTTCAAATGGCCTATTAAAAATTACCTCACCTATTACAAATTTCACATTTCCTTCCTGTTCTTTTTACTATCATATAACATAATTTTACACTAAAATATCATGTTATGTTAAACTGAGCGTGGATCTTAACGAGTGAAAACAATAAATTCTTCCTATTACCCCAACGGGTCAACTTCCTCCCACTCTGTTTTATTCACATCACACTCGCTCGCTGTTTACTTACCGACAGCGTGTCATCTCATTCAGTTCCTATCAAAGTCATCATAAGCATATCAAATCCTAACGGATACTTTATCCTATCAACTATATATATTATCTCTGTAACACTGACTGACAATGTGATAGGAGCATATAAATGTATTACATAACAATGACTGACTGACTGTCGACTCAGTTGACACGACAATGTCTGTCTTTATAAACCCTACAACTCTTTGTCGTGTGATGTGATGACAGAAAGGTAGTTTTTACAAAATTATGTTGTGTTATGCTATTAATGGATGAGTATCTGATGCGAAGCCACAATGACAGAACATACTTTATTTGCCAATACATCATATTAATATAAATTTTGTTGTGTTACTCGAACTATATATGGCGACGTTGGATAGATCATAGATCTGAATACATATTGAGTACGTGTCCACTTTTGAATCAAATAACTCAGCTCTGCTTACTTACTACTAGTACTATTGCTTACTGCTTACTCTTTGTCTCAAAGTGGTGGTCCACCTGCATACCAACCAGACAAACCAATTTCAAGAATTCCTTATCACTTTAGCATAACTCAGCTTTTCAGCTTCATTCTCCGTCAGACGGCTGCGCTGCGTAATTGAATGGCTGGGTTCTCTGGCTCTATTGATATCCAAATGAAATACTCGAGGCTGGAAAATTCCTTTCTTTCATGTACGTATTTCTATAACGTGAAGAAAATAAAATGCTCCTTTTGCTTGTAGTAAATTCATTATTAAAATCTTTATTTGCTTAGGTATATTATATTTAGCCTTTAAATAAAATTTTTGAAATAGTTTTCCTTCAATCCCAAGAAATAATCATACATCGACCCATCCATTGCATTGTTCATACAGCTACAAAAGAATTATCAGCAAATGAAAAATTATTTGTTCATGAGCCATGAGTTGAGTTGGTGGTCTATAAGTTTTCTTCGCTTGGCTATTGAAATACGAGTACTCTAGCTTGGTAGCGTCAGGAAAAATGAAGTGTGCTAAATAGTTATTTTCGCCATCTTTTTAAAAAATTATAAATTACCTCTTTTCTATATTTATATATACTGCCTATACGCACCTAACCATGTTTAAAAGTCGTTTTCTACTTAAAATCAGCATTTTGTTGGATGAACTCGCTGAATTTCACAAAGTAGTTTCAAACCGATATCCTACTCCTTCGGACCAGCGTTTTGAAAAGGAGATCAATCGACACAAATCAGAATTGACATTGCTTTTGCAGAAGGCTGCCGAGGTGAAATATTTACAGAACTATGGAATTAAACCGGAGAACCAGATCAACGAAATCCAATGTGAGCTGCAAATTATGCGGGAAAAAATATATTATCTGAAGGAACGTTATAGAAAATGTGAGATCCCGATATAATTTTATCCTAAATATTGATTTTTTCTTTGTTGGGGTCTATGTGATTTAGTATTACGGCGAATGTGCAGGAATTTATAGCGGTCAACATTTGACAATGTTGTACACTTTCCGGAATGAGTTGTTTCTTGTTAACAGCGTTTAAGTCGATCAATTTTTTTCATCACTATCGATTAACACCGAGGCTGAAAGTTTATTTTTCTTTGTGAACAGGGGACAGAAGTAGATAAAGCTGGCATCAACAAAGAAGAACTTTACTCGTCGGAGTCGGAACCACCCAGTCCTATTCAAAATATTGGGATCTCATCACCTTTGATGTCACCTCTTCCTGGAACACTTGTAGCTTCAAGGCCAAAGCTTCCAAACTTACCATTCACATATTCTGAAGGTTGTATAATGTGTCGTTTGAAGAACTGGCTTGTGTATGTGTGGGGTAGTTTTCAAAGTTTTGTTGTCACTCCTGAATACCCACAGTTACGAACCAAATCATCGAAGAAATTACAGCTATCCAGGTATTCGCAAGTCAGTTTGTGGTACCCTCAAAGCAGACGAGAATAAAATATGACTTTGTTTACTAATTTCCGATGGGTGAATTAGTGTCATTTTGACTAAATGGAAGGATTATATCAATTTTTTTCATTCAATGGGATACATGGTTTCCCTTTTCTCCTTTGAATATTGACTTTTCAATGTATGAAAATACTAAATATACCATGACCTATATGTAAAATTTTGAGTAAAAGCCCTGATAAGATTAAGTGAACTTGTAAGTTATGACTAAGTAAATTTGCTTGCTTGCTTTATTTCGTGTTTTGCTTCTTTTGAAATTAATGCATAGATGCAGACAAGAACTGCAGTAATACTGCGCTTTCGCGAGAAAGAATCCAATTACTATTTGCATAATGAAAAGCTGATTTTATTTAAGCAAGCACATGACTGCTGCTGCATTGTACGTATAAGGTAAACTTGTCGCCCGGGTGTTGTAAGTTACGTATGCAGTTTTATCCTTGCCGAAGGAAACCTTACCCAAGATTTTGTCTTAATATTTGAGGAAGTTATTTTCTGCTTCAGTAGATAACCAGATAAGACAGAACAGGCCACAGGCACATGATTTATAGGACCTTTGACAGCTAAACAGGGTTGAAGCCAAAGTCACCTTAAAAGACCAGTTCCGAAACCTTAAAGTTAAAATTGCAGCAAAAAACAAAACTTAACTCTATTTTACACTATGACACCCATTGAGATATTATACAAAGATGTCCTATTAAAACATGGCCCAGAGTTGCAAGAATTTAGATTGTCGGATGTTTATGCTCCTGGGCTGACTGTAATTATTATATTTTACGATCTTATTAGATAAGCAAAGGCGGACCCATCAAAGCTGAATTTATGAAAGAAAACTTTAATTTCGGTAAAAGGAATAAACTGGGTAGTATTATCAATTATTAATGACCTACTTCATCAGGGCAGTAGAAGGCGTAGAGGGAGGGTTGACCTGACAAGCTGAAATCCATAACCTACTATATAGTTCATAAAAGTAAAATCTATAACTATGTTCAGTAAACGCCTTCCTTCTATTATTACATACCTACTACGCAATACATTCAGTGTAGGAACATTTGTATTAACACGATCCTTGAAATTATACTCAATTTGAAAAAAGGTCAGGGGGTCAGTCGTCCATCGATTTTATTTTAAGCAAGACTCTACTGTTGCCTGGACTCTGTTGAACGCCAAATTCTAATATTGAGATGTAAATGTCCCAGGCTAGCACGCAATGGAACAATTTACCAAAATTTGTCACTGCAAAAGTGGTAGCGTGGAGAATGTACAAAATTATATACATTATGACAAATTCCAATGCAGAGGACATTTGAGTGTTCTGAACCAAGTTTTCCTATAGACATTGTATTATTACAAGTTTCTGTGTAGGTATATATATACAGACAGCGAGGAAGTTTTTCCTTTGTTTCGTTGTTTCTGTCAATCAATGTTGTTGTATTCACGTATGTAAATACCATTCAGTAACAGCTACAAATTGAATTGCTTGAGTTTTGGGTTGCGAGCATGGAATTTGTTCCACTCAACGTCAAATACATTGTGAATATTGGGATTGTGTACATACATATGTATACAATAACGAGGCAGTCTGTTCCAATTATGGTGGTGCCTACGAAAATCCAAGGCTTTTGCAAGCACAGTTGACAGTAAAAGAGGGAGCGATGGGTTTACATTCTATGAATAACTAAGCTTCGCTAAGTATTTTTCGAAATATTCGTCTGCGGGTTTTTGCATCCCTGTTATGTCAACATATTTGGCAAAACATTCCACAGCAGACGGAAAACTGGCTTTGTCGTCAGTACCAACAACAAACAACTAGAGATTCAAAAGCCTCGAGTTATTTGGTAGCTTTATAGCTTAAGCTTGTCTTGTCTTGTCGTTAGTTACTGACGCTGACCTCATTTTATTCGGCCCATTTCCATATCGTCTATAGTTTCATTCATTCCTTATATTATTATAACCATAGGAATGCACTTAGACCGCTTTCATTTTCAGCACCAGCCCAGCCCAGCCCAATTACGCTGCAAGTACACAGGCAGATAAGCCTCATGTCTAAGTCTGTAGGTCAGGTGCACTGCACCTCTCAAAGTCAAATATCCTTTTTGTTTCATGCTCATTGTAGGTGAACAAGAAAATGAAGAAATAAAGTCGCAAAAAATGAGCATGCATAGTAACGAATAAACGAATTTTATAAGCAAGTAACGAGCAACAACAACATAGCAATGGCATAGCGTCAAAGTAAAAGCAATAAGCCAAACTGGAAATGCAGGATCACAACATTATTAACCAGAACACAAAGACAAATCCACAACGAATACATACATAAACCTGAAAGCCTAGAAGGGCTTACGTATACTCGTTACAAACAACTCTCAAGTCTCGCTAAGTTTTAGCTTACCTAAGCAAAGCAATAAGTCTTCAAGTGAAGTCAAGGCAAGTCGAAAGCAGACAAGGTGAGCGAAGAAGCAAAGGAAGCAACTCTTTCAAGTTTCAAATCAAGCCATGCCATAAGCCAAACCCGAATTAAGAAGCACCAGCACCTGTCTTATTCACCTGTCTTGTACAGCCAAAAGCTTCTTCTCCTGGACTGCAAACAAAAATCCCCTAAAAATTTCTCATGTATGACGAATTTTTCCTTTCCAAAGTCTCCGTGAGCTGAAGAAAAGTATAAAGCAGTGGAGGGAAACCAAACCAGGATATATAATAATATAGATAGCTAGCAAGCGTCTTCTCTCGCTCTTATACCTTGATCGTCTTCGCCTTGACTGCTTCTTTTTCTGTGCAACCAGATGTTATGTAACGCAATGTCCTGAGGTACATTGCGTTACCTTACTTTACGTTATGATACTATAATATTATATATATACCTTTATATTTTATGTCTGTGTTGTGTTGTGGTATGATGTTGTGTTATAGCTCTCTGCTGGAAAAATTGTTACCCGCACAATGGAATCCCTTTATCTGTGGCTACGGTTTCGGATATATATATATATATATATATATATATATGTATACCTATATAGGTATGTAATCTATGTGTACGTCTGTGAGGTAGAGCACTAATAAAATCTTGTAGCAGGAAAGATTTTTTTTTACTTCATTTTCGTTTCTTTTTCTGCTGCAATGAACTAAGTAAGTATCGGTGCTATATAAAAATGGGGCTTCTTTTTTTAAATTATGAAGATTCAAGCAAGTGAAGTGAAGTCATTTTGTCGTTAGGATTTGGCTTTAGCTTGGCTAGAATTTTGTCTCTTTAGCATTGTGATGCTTTCCTTTGCTATGCTATTCTTTAGTCCTTGATTCTTTTTTTTTACCTCTGACTTGGTTGGTTCGCTCTTATTGCTGTCTTCTGCTTTATGTATTAGGCAAGGAATATTGTGTATGCTTTGTGGTTTTCATACCTGTCGTCCCACACTTTTTATTCATTAATGCCCATGCATAGCACATCCTTTGTCCGTTGACTTGTTTACGTTTACACTTTTGCTTGTGGCAGCAAAAAACAGTTTCTATCACATATTCATAGAAATACCGGTTCAAAGATATGTAGTTGTACAGTATTGTACAGTCAACCAACAGTACAGTACACTATGTGTGTGCATGTATGTATGCACGTATGAATATAAGTATTAGTAATAATCCGAAGAACTTTTGTTAAGCATCATTGCCGTCATTCCGTCTGACGGTCATAAGGATTTTTCTCATTATTTAGTCTTTAGAAAAATCTTGGATGAAATTCAGTTATGCCTTTTCTTGGAGAATTGCGTTACAGCACTGCACTACACTAGACACTACCGTAGGTCTGAAGATTCTCCACTGTGCACACGAATCAGTTCTTTTATCATTGAATAGGGGATTCCTAGGATGTAGACAGATAGACAGCTAGTTGCATGAGAAATTTCATTTGAACTGAAGTGAAGTGATATCAAACGGAAGTTTCCAATTCTCAGTGTAATATATGTAACCTATCTCTATTTATATAGCTTGTATAGCTTCAGTTTTACTAGCATCTGGAGAAATGCATGTATGTGTGAGTTAAAGAGAAGTTTATTACCACAGCATTCGACTCCATACGTTCCAAAGTTCGTCCCAGTAATATTAATCGTGTCCTGATAAATTCTAAGGAGTAATAAGTTATGCTTCAGTCTCCATCGTGCTATTTTTTCATCGTTGTGTAATCTGGCTGTACAAAAATTCTGTCCTCTTCTACTT
Organism: Novacerus sp. FZ-2019; assembly: GCA_036851875.1. NCBI lineage: Eukaryota > Metazoa > Arthropoda > Collembola > Entomobryomorpha > Tomoceridae > Novacerus > Novacerus sp. FZ-2019. The sequence goes on from JAAXYV010000535.1 coordinate 10,566, forward strand.
ATTAAGGTAGAACATGACGCAATGAAACTGCAGATTGAAGAACTTTTATAGACTTAAAAGGGAGTCTCGTCAGGGATGAATAGTGATTCTAAGGATTGGTTAGTAGTGGTTTCTAAGTTTACTTATATATATTTTTTCAAGTTGTGTGTAGTCAGAAAGTCTGGTTAGTTTTGCCTTGTCTGAGTATAGTTACTGACTGACAAACCCACAAAATAAATTAGGGATTTGGATTAAGATTGGATGAAAGAGAAGATGAGTTTGAAAGAAGTGTGGGCGGAAATGAGTTCACTTTACATTAATGATTAAGTTACACACACACACATCTTGCTTTCTATACCCTTTATTTCTCTATGCCTAAAGTATTAAGAATTCGGGGATTTTCCTTTTCCATGTAGTAGTAAATACAAAGAGAGAGAGAGAGAGCAATGCTTTAGTTGATGCATCCTTCTTTATCCTTCCTTTGATGTGCTCACTTTTCTGGGACTCGAGCTCGAGCTCGAGCGAGAGTCTTGAGTTCATCTCACTCAGTACCAGACTTATTGGAGCTGAGCTGGAAAAGTTTCTCTTGACAATATACCCCTCTTCGGTTGCAGAAAGCGACGAGCATTAAGAATTTAAGGTTATATCCAAGCCAGTTCCGTATTATTTGTTATGTTATGTCTGAGAGTTATAGCTTCTCTATGGAGGGATGATGTGAGCAAGAACGGTTTTAGTCTTATTACTTTCAGTTTCATCGGAAATGGGAAATGGCGCTTGAGATTAAATGAAGCGATGATGTAATGATGAAGGCGATATCGTATAAACGAAGTCAGCACTGCTGTAGTATTGTTCTAAGTTTTGTCTCTTAGTCTAAAGAAAAGTAAAGGCTTTGCGTTAACTTTTTAGATTTCTGACTCCATTTTCACTCAATAAGCACTACTTTATACTACGGATTTACCAGCTTTTAATCTTGTTTTATAAACGTATATACCTATATATATATATATATTTCGTCAAGTCAAGAAGAGTTATTTACTGTATATATATATCTATACAAGTACTAACTTTTGTTTGTGTTGGGCTGTTTTCAATGCTTACTTTGCATAGATCTTTATATCTTTGTCGAACCCGAATCCGTAGGTTCAGGCTCTTTATCTCATACCCAACCACTAGCACCCGAGTTTGAGAATCAGTGATGCGTTACTGCCTTGAAAACCAGTTGTGATTACTTGCCTAATCAAATAATAGCCGGCCAAAAGTCCCATGAAGGCAAAAGCAGAACTCTACGAGGCGATGTATATATATATATGCAAAATACAATGAAACTTGAGTTGATGACTTGACTTGCCTTGACTTTACTTAACTTGCCTTGACTTGC
>JAAXYV010000536.1:0-11919 GCA_036851875.1 Novacerus sp. FZ-2019
CCCAAACTATATAGCAACCATATAACTTTTAAGGCGAATGCAAAGGGTTTCTTACTAAATAACATTGACTGGCTGTCCGTCAAGGGTAGAAAACTTGCTCAGTATAGTGTGAGCGTGCAAACACATCTTTTATAATAAGCTTTCATCCTCAACTGAGGAGAGGAAGAAAAAACCGTAATCAGACGCCACATAACGACGACAGTAAGACTCGTTATGCTTCTTCAGAATGCCGTCTTTATCTCTGCTAATACACCGTAGTAACAGAAATAATGCGGTATGGTATGTGTGTAGCTTGACACTTAAAGGTCTTGACTTAGCTTCATTAATTCACTTCGTGCAATGGTGAATGGCGAACAGGGAACAAGACACACTTATGAATTAACTGCACCTAAAACTAGAACTTTAGTTTTCTCATCAAAACTTCTAACAACGCTTTCCTTTAAGTCTTCCTAAACAACGACGAGCAAATAGTTATTAAAATCATTAAAGCTACCTTCGATTTCTGTCCAGTAAACAGCAACTTCATCGATAGGAATGTGAAGAGTTTGGGCAATGTATAGAAGTTCCACATCGAAAGCCCTGAAATAATACAGAGCATAGACAGCAAATATAAGGTAAGAGCAGATGTTCTATGACTCACAATTGTCCACAATAGTCTGATGGCATTCAAGCTTGTCTGTCATCACACATAAAACTTCCATGGTTAAACATACCATCGCTCAATGTGCAAATTAGGAAAGCAGATGCGAGCGGCGGATCGTGTGAAGAGTTTAAACCCACATTGTGTGTCACGAACACCCCGTACTGTAAACAGCCAGACCAAAAAGTGAAATCCATGCATCAATATTGTACGAAATATTGACCGCTGAGCAATTGAGTCCTGCTCCAGATGAGCTCTTGATCCACAAATTATACTAGTGAATTTCCATGGAAGTCCTTCAAAGTCCGCTGAAACCCAATGCAAATACTCTGGTTTTTATAACTATGCGTGTTCATTCTAATTTAGAACTTTAAGCTAACAGATCTGGAGGCCTATAGAAAACTAAACTGGGGGCCATGTGTGTGATAAACTATTTCACCTTTTGCAACCATCAAGTTCAAAGCTGAGTACAGTTTATCCAAGTCAGAAAATCTGGTTGCACCATCAGCATCTGCGAACAAAATGTTACAACCTCTACTGCTTTGAACTCCCTTTAGAATACAAAATTTCTCCTATTAAAATCTGAACTCTGAATGCTATATTAAATAAAATAAAGTACATGCTATATTTTAACACTGCCTTACCAGTCGAACAGCCCCTCCTTTCCCACGATTTTTTATTAAATTAAGCAAACGAACTTTTTCACTCCCAAATGTTCTAGCATAGCCCATTGCAATATCTGCAGTTCCATCAGTGCTCCCATCATTAACAATTATCACCTCATAGGAAAATTTAGGTTCATTCCCGCATCGTCTTTCCAAATACTCAAAGCATTCTTCCAGCATTGGCGGCACTAAAATATTTAATTGAAACATAGATACCTATTCTTAAATATCCTTACACATAAGTATATTATAGGTAGTAATATCTCAGAAAGTCTTGTAATTATCATTACTCACATCGTTGCTCCTCAAAATAAGCAGGAATTATCACAGACAGAGATACGGATGGCATATCTGATAATGAAGGGAATGGGCATTTTAATCTCGTCTGAGGATCTTCAAAGTATTTTTCTTCATCGTACCGTAATACGATTGGATATGGTCTTCTGGATAATAGTAGACCGATACATATCTACAAGTGCATGACAAATTATTTCATTTTATAATTTTTGTAAACAAACGCAATTATATTTTCTGTAACATGATATTCATATAATATATTGACGTGTAAATAAATACATTAATGTTTAACTTACTACTAATACTATAATCAAGCCTATAACAAATAAAGACAAAATCGCACTTCCAACTCCAAACTCCATACTCATTTTTTATTATTCTCAGTTAGCTCGGTTAAGTCCGTGAGTATATTTTTACACACCAAGACGGCACACGTGCGATTATTGAAACCAGTCCGGTTAAGCTAAAACTATGCTGAACCGTAATGGACTGAACTGAACAAAGGATTGAATGAATGTATCCTCTAGTTGTGCTGGATCTGCAAATTAATCTACTTTGACAATTTTACCACACCCGTAGAGAACATAACGGGTGAACCAATATAGGTCCTGGGTGCACTTCATGTACTAACTACTTCGTCTTTCACTTCAGGGTCCCAAAGTACATAAACCCGTGAACTATATGTGTAGATGTATGTAGATGCGCGCTGATAACTTTTGACTCAGTCCAGCTGTCCAGCATAGGCAGTTCAATCGGTAAATTAAAGTCACGTCGACGACTCTTGTGCACTTGGTATTTGACAATTCGCAATTTAGCTGAATGATGATGTGGATGTACTACTACAAACGAAATGTGTAGAATTTTGCCTTGCAGTGCCCTCTAACTAATAAATAGCTGCACATGTCGGTATGGGTAAAACTATCAGAAAAAGCAAAATCAAAAGCTAGGTTACTCGATAACCCAACCCATTTCTCTTGTTGTGTACCCAGCCCATTTCTTCTATTGTGCAAGAGAACTTTCGTTTTCTAATCATATTCGCAATCGCATCTAAATCCCTTTTCAATACTTGACCCGAGCTCTGCAATACTATTGGATCCTAAATAATTAACTAATTCCTGTAGGATGGACAATCATTCCTAGAATAACTTACACTACTAACACTTATTAACTAAACTAACCAATTGAATCGAGCCGATCCAAAACGACGGCCATATTAAGTACCCCAAAATCCAAATTACACCTGAAATCCTTTCCAATCAATCCTGAATTCATGAGGTAAATTTTGTTCATATTCATATTAAACCTCAGTCCTTTGTCCTTGATCATCATGTTGTAAATCTCTCGGGTCAAGTGGGATATTGGTTGTTGAAGATTTAATTTAAAACTGACAAATCAATTTAGATCACATGAAGGGAGCACTGCAGGTAAATAAAGGATCAGATGTGTGATGTAGTTCCATGGGCAATAATAAATACATATATTATTTAATAATTAAATCATCCATCTCAATTCTTTCCAATCAATGGGCATAATACGCTGCAAAGAGCAAAGAAAATAATTAAAAAAAGACCCGAGTACACATCACCACACTATTTGTATATAGCTCACATTTACAGCCTGTACGGAAGGAATAATGTATTCACTGCACTCTCCCTTCATTATTTGTGTAATTAATTTTTTTTTTTAAATGTCAGTGATGGAAATATTTTTAGCCATATCAAGTAATTTTTATATCATCCATCGATTGTGAATAAAAAAAGTTCATGCCAGGAACTGATTTAATACTTTGTTATATCTTAATTAGGTCTACAAGAAAATATTGCTTGAGTGACTGAATAAAGGGGCAACATTTATCTGTAATCACGGAGTTGTAATTATTTTGTTGATACTTAGACACTCACACCCGAATCACCCAAAAAATACGAGTCTTGTGAGTTCATTGTCAAAAGTAAAAAGTACACATCTAAAGAAGCTAAACCTGTGTCATCCTTACCTGTCTGATCTGACTAAGCAGTTTCAACTAAGTGTATCTTAGGACTGACGTGACGATAAGAGGACACAGTTAGCTGCTCAGATTTCAGATATCTTAAATCTGTCTCTCCTACTACTGCTATTGCCGCTACTTGTCTCTCTTGCCCTATTCTGTTGGTTAAGAAGAAAAGCGTTTAATCCAGTCCGTGGGGTATGCTATTTGACTATGAGTCTTACTCAACTCTTTCATTAATTCATGATAACGGGGTATATTGGTATAAAAATGCTCTAATACATAATACATACATAGTATTTAGTGATCGTATTTTTATTTTTAATTTTATGTTTATGTGTAATATTTTTCATCGTGGGACGGACGTGGGATGGAAAATATGTATTTGTTTAATGCTCCCTTGGTTTGATTCATTCATTTTCCTGTGTGCTTTTAAGTTGTCTTAAGTTTCCTTTGCAGTATGTATATAGGTATATTACAAATGTAGTCAGCAATGCTGAGAGGTTTAAAGTTGCTAATGCTAGTATGCTTTATTGGAATTCTGATTTATTTCGTTTGTCGCACTCTACCCCTTTTACTGGCTTGAATTGGTTGGTAACGTTTTGTTTGATGTTCCTTTTCCTTCCTGTCATTTCTTTGTTCATGCTTACAGACTTGTTGGACTCTTCAATTTATTGTGTTTAAAATGCAGCCGTCGCGTCGACTCAACAGACTTAATTAAGTGGGTATTAGGAATCTCAAAGGCCTGCGTAAAGTTTACTTATAAACTTTCAGCTCAAATGGGAGTGAACTATGGTTCTGGTCACTGTTTTGAGTGATTATGATTAGAACTAGAATTCGGGAGATCTGAATTTCATGGTATAAAACCAACGAGCTAGATAACTTTACCCGTTTGAAGTTTGACTGTAGCACACTTTTCATTTTTGCACAGAAAGTAGTCTACTTGGGCGGAAATTCCTAACACCCCCTAAATTCGTGTTTGATATTACTCGTATGTGGCGTGTTGCTGTTCGCACACAGCAAGCTGTTCAAATGTATTCTGTTTCAAATTCAATGTATATGGAAAAAATAATTATTTTATTTTGAAATTGACTTATTAAATGTAATGTCACATTTGCATTATTATTTTCTTTTGTATGATTTCTCAAAATCATTTCGAATTGTTTTTATTAAGTATCTGTTTGTATGGAATATACATGGATTCATAATATTTCTAGTGGACAATCAAAATTGCAGGATATTCCTGATTTTTGTATGAATAATACTCAGTATTTCATCAAATAAAAGTCATGGCATTATTTTAATTCGTTGCAGTCAATATGTCACACAAGATGAAACATTGAGATCTATACTATTAATTACGTGTAGTAAACGTTAGAAAATCCCTACTAATCCGTACATGACAGGAGCAGAAGCGATTCGAAAACTATCAATTCATGGTCCAATCCGAATTTGGCGAACGAGAGGAAACGAAGGAAGCTAATCAAGAAGGAAGGAAGTGGATCATCGACATCAACACATGGACTGAGGGTGGAGGGTTAATTGCAACAAAGGACATATTATAATACCAGGACCCATCAATCTGTTTGGCCTCAGAGTTGAAGTAGAGGCATTACATGAGGGCGCAACCTTTCAACCATCAATCCATTTTTCACCATTTACCTTATCAGCGTCACCTCATCATCTGCCATCGGAAAATGATATCTTGGGTCGTGTGACGACCTGATATTCTTAGGAAAGAAGTTCTACAGATAGAACCAGATTTTAATCCAGTATGGGAAGTATTAAAGTTACTGTAAAACAGGAAAATACTGAAATTGTATCTTATCGGAGGAGTGAAATGTCCATCAAACAGTAGTTTGAGTTTGACTTCCTGTTCATGATTTTTCTGGTTTTATCTGCCTGGACTTATGAAACGAGGTTGCTTGCTGTTTCTACCTGCATCATAAACTGGTTTCCTTGTTTGAACCAGAAAATGTCGTACACAGAATTGGAGGCCGGATATAAAGGACTCATCGGTTCCGGCTCGAACTACCCAAACTACTTTAATGCTTGTAGTACGCTTCCACAGTATGGGCGCCAAAGGGTACATTCATAATTTTATTTGAAACCTTAAATTATTTAGGTAGAGATAGAGTAACTAGGTAGTATAACTTTGCGCGATGTTTCATTCCGATGATTTAACAGACGTATCTTACAGTCCTCAAACTGTCTCCATAGTTACATATACTGCTTTGGAATGCATGTTGCCAACATTATCAAATTTTCGCTGTAATATTATTTTCTTGTTAGTCATTGCTAGGCGCTGAAGCAGTTTATTCAACAATAAAACGTCCGCCTTAGTAAAAAATTTTATTGTTGAGATAATAGCACAAAGTTACTCATTATTAATTAATTAAATTCATAATTTTTAAAAACATATTTACTGTTGGTCAATTTTTTGAAACTTTATTGCATAGTCAAATTGAAAGAAACATGAATTGTTTTAAATTCTGCAAGTTTCCACAGTGTAAATGTAAGAAAAGGTGGCAGAAAGAATTAGAAGTAGAAGTTCTATTTGAACATCTCGAGTTGACGGAGACACCGTTTTCTTCAGAGGAAAACGTACCAGTGACTTTAAAACCTTCCACTAATGCCTTAAGTGGTAGGTAAAGGTTTAACCTCGAATAAGTGTATTTTTTCAATATTCAATATCTTTAATTAATCGTTTATGAACTTATATGTTGGTATGCTCCATCGTTCCCACACATGTTCCGTCAATAATGACCTCTTCTCCTTATCCTACCTCATACAGTTCCACCTGTGAAGAAGGCAAAGATCAAACGGGTGATCATTTGGGCTAATGATGAATTTTCATACTGGAGTGGAAGCGTCATAGTATGTCGTAATTTTTCATTATTGATTTCATTCATGTAAAACTGTTAGCAAGCTTGCGAATTGTGAGTCAAGCTACGTACTACTTTGTGGTTGGATAGTGACTGTAAATTCAATGTTGTACTATCTCTAATGAAATTGATTTCTAACTTATTACATGATGAGTACTATAAACTCTGAGTTGAAGTATCGGATGCACAGGTATGTCCGCAGACCTGTGTTACAACAGACGAATGACTATAAGAATCATAGTTTTATCGTCTCACTAGTATTAAAACTGACGTATGTATGACTATAAGATTGATTGCTGATCTGGATGCTCTGATGTGTAGCACGATCTATTTTGTCTCTGGTTTGAGTGCTGAAGTAATAATGGATTCGTTGAACCTAAGTCCTTCTGTATGTAATGCATGATACAGCTCTATCGTACTTCATTGAATACCACTGTACTGTTTGCTATGTATGTACCTAATTGTTGTGTGCGTCAAGGTGAAAATGGAGCTGAAACTAAAAGTTGTCTTTTTCAGCGTAGAACATAACGCTTGTTTTGGTTGTTTTAAACAAATGCAATTGGGATGAATAAATTAAATACTACTCCACTGACTAATCTAATTTTCATGCAAATATATAATATACAATAATATCGTACTAGGAATGTATTTCTTCGAGTCAAGCTAATTCAATATCGAACTAATTTGCATTTACGACAAACACAAACGTGCGTACCATAAATATATGGAGGTATTTTCTATACCGATGAGAGAAGAAATGTAAATTTGCGTACCATGAGTACACGGAGTTATTTTCTATATACATGAGAGAAGAAATATAAATTTTTGTGAGCGATTATATCTATTCATATACCCGTATTTGTAAACTTACGTACTTGGATAAGATGCAGTTGTAGTTTTATATGCAGAGATTAGATTGTGCTAACGAAAAGGGAGAGGACGAGATACTAGATGAAAACCCGGGTGTACTAATAATCTATATGAATTGTTGTAAATCGTTATAATACCAAATAAGAGTGAGTTCATTGAAATACTGTTAATATCATATGTGATATTATTTTGAAGGAATTGACAATGGCTGATGGAGATGATGAAGGTGTGGAGGATGACGAAGACAAAAGAGTTGTAGTGGGTATTTGTGCAATGTCCAAAAAGTCCGAGTCTAAACCCATGAAGGAGATACTAAGTCGGCTGGACGAATTTGAATATATAAAAACAATTGTGTTTCCAGAAGAAACAATTCTCAAAGTAAGAAAACTTACCAGAATTTCTTTTTCTAGCTCTTTCATTCTAGAAGACTAAAAATCGCTTAAAAATATGTATCAATAAATTTCTCAAAGGGAACGTTTGCCTTTCAATTTATCAATTGATGACTTATTGTACTTCAAATTCAAACCGTGTCAATTTAAAGTTTATGTAACATAAACTTTTTATACAAAATAATATAAATGTACACATTTATATTCTTACATGGCATTGGTTAAAGTTCAAAATCATTTTTAATGAAGCAGCTCAAGTTCGCTTGTAGTTCTCCTTACTGTGCGTAGACTGGCTTGGTAGTAGTAGAGAGTGGTATTTGACTCCACTACTATACAGTAGTGGTCTTGATATTGTAATGCGTACTATTACGGTTTGGTATGTTGTGTTTCGTGTGTATATGTATACAGAATGAAATATAAAATGATACGAAATTCATTCTGATTCAAGTATTATAAGAATCACGATAAAAAAGCAGTGGAGAAAAGACGGATTTACATAATAATGCAACACTATTCCAATTAGCTAATCATGTTTTGAAAACTTTTTATTTCATCATTGAATGCTAAAGAAAGTAATGTTATAATAAGTAATCCGGGGATAAATGTGAGTTTCTGTTGGTAGGTATTTAGGTGGGTGGTTGTTCTGCGTTGATTATCAGCGACAGGAAAAATATAACTTACTAGGTCTGAGCACAGTCTACGCAAGTGAAGATTGTAAGTACTGTAAGCGACCTAGTGGTGCTGCACATTTTTTTGTAGCAAACTTAACTTATTTCATGTCCACAATCTTTCCCACGGGAGTTCATATTTATGTTTTAAATGAAAGCTTGTTGAATGTTAGTACAGTGACAACTATAGTACATGCTGAACTGCCAGCTAATTGTATATGATCTCAAGGTGCCTGTCGAAGATTGGCCACTTTGTGATTGCCTCATCTCGTTCCATTCTAAAGGATTTCCTCTAGACAAGGCTATCCAATACAATAAGCTCCGACAACCGTTTATTATCAATAATATAGAAACACAGTATGAACTCCAAGATCGTCGCAAAGTTTATGCTATATTGGAGAAGGAAGGAATACTTTTACCACGCTACGCAGTCTTAGACCGAGATTCGCCAGATCCAAAAAGTTTGTCGTTTTCATAAATATTTTATCAATGAATGGGGGTCCCCAATTTTTTATGTGATAGAGTTTCACATATTGAATATAGTAAAAACTGAACATGTAGTGCACGAGCTGATTGAATCAGAAGATCATGTGGAAGTAAATGGAGTAACTTTTAATAAACCATTCGTTGAGAAGCCCGTTTCTGCGGAAGATCATAACATCTACATATATTATCCAACCGCTGCCGGAGGAGGTAGTCAGCGTCTCTTTCGAAAGATTGGAAGTAGAAGCAGCGTGTATTCACCTGAGTCTAGAGTTAGAAAAACTGGATCTTTCATATATGAAGATTTCATGCCAACAGATGGAACAGATGTTAAGGTATCGTCAAAAAATAAAGTTCTTTATGTGTGAATTTGCTATTAAATTTTGTGACAAAATCTAATTACTAGAATGTCCTCTCGAATAAGGTTTACACTGTGGGACCAGATTATGCCCATGCAGAGGCAAGAAAATCACCAGCATTAGATGGCAAAGTTGAACGTGATTCAGAGGGTAAAGAGGTTCGATATCCAGTAATTCTAAGTGCCTCTGAAAAACTAATAGCTCGCAAAGTATGTATTGCGTTCAAACAGACTGTTTGTGGCTTTGACTTACTTCGGTAAGTTTAGATTTTAATGCTTACGCCAGAAACTTTTATTACGTATTGCTAATAAAAAATAAATTCTATACCTTACTGAGTACAAGGAAGTCTTAACGACGAATTGAATCGTATTACATTTTGCAGAGCAAATGGAAAGTCGTATGTGTGTGATGTGAATGGTTTCAGTTTTGTAAAAAATTCCAATAAGTATTACGATGACTGTTCACGTATTCTGGGGAATATGATACTGAGGGAGTTGGCCCCTACCTTACATATCCCCTGGGCTATTCCATTTCAGTTGGACGATCCCCCAATTGTCCCGACTACATTTGGAAAAATGTAAGTTGATTTCATCCAGTTACATTACCACCTTAAACTGTTCCACACCCATAGTACAAGTGCCTCTCGTCAAGTAATTTATTCTCACTGATTCCTTTCTTATTGCAGGATGGAGTTGCGATGTGTGGTTGGTGTCATCCGACACGGTGACAGAACGCCTAAGCAAAAGATGAAAATGGAAGTTCGCCATCAAAAGTACCATGAATACATAGTATAAAATTTTATTTACACAGTGTGTTTCGTTTGCATTGTAGCTGTATTGTTCTATTTTTATCAATAAGATTTTTTGAGCTATTCACAAAATATGGCGGCAGCCCTGAGACTAACGTCAAGTTAAAACGTCCTAAGCAGTTACAAGAGGTTTTGGATATTGCTCGTTTCCTTCTTCAGGAGAGCATGCATGCCAAAGACGTTGAGATTGAAGAGAAGAGAACAAAGTTGGATCAATTGAAAAGTGTCCTTGAGATGCAAGTGGAATTTGAAATGAGGATAATATTACTATATAGTACTCCATATGCATGCTTCCGATCGGATCGGGTTCAACCGGTCGGATTTCGGGTCGGGTTTACAAATTTCCACCCGAAATGGTATCGGATCGGGTTCGGGTGGACTTTTTCCACCCGAAAGCAATCGGATCGGATTGATGTTCAACCGATCGGGTGGGATTCATATCATTTGAGCAAAAACACAGCACTGCAACTTGTGTTGTGATGATAAAAATTGCATCGAGCGCTGTGTACTTAAGTTTGGGGGCTGAAGTTAAACCGTGTATATAGATGTACGTTTTCTTCTTTGTGCTTTGTTCTCTTATCTCCTATTTCTTACCTTTCGCCGTCATGTAGCATCACAACCAAGTAGGATTTACTTGTTTAGTTTCCTAATAATAATAAACCATGGTAAGCATGGGCATAGCAAAGTGTCGGTAGAACCTCCTTTAATTCACTCTATAGCATTTGTTCTATCATAACATGTGTACGATGGAAATAATATAATAGTTATAAAAATCAGTAAAAAATATTGACGTTGACTATGAGGTGCCTGTTGACATTCGGAAATCACCACATATTGTAAGAAATTGAAGCTGAGATTGAGTAGTACCAGAATCTGTAATAAAAATCTTTGACCTTGGCTTTAAGGTCACCTGACCTTCGGGGGTCACCACAGTATATGGTGAGTTGAAGCTGACATTGAGTAGTTTTAGAATCCGTATTAGGAATATTTGACATTGAATTCAAGGTCACCTGACCTCCGGGATCAAAAGCCGCTATGTTACTTGAAGCTAACCAGTGGCGGCGCTAGCATTAAGCCCGTAAGGCAAATGCCTTACTCATATTTTTTAAGATTACGCTTTCTGACCCACATCTAAATTCAGAATGCAGTCAGAGTTAATGGTGAGCAAATTCGGCAAAAAACAGAACCAAAAATTTCTTCCGCACAATTAAACCTTTTTATCATTAATTAAGGTTATCAGAACCAAATAAATTGCTGTTCCATTAAACTGTGCCTTATCAGAGTTTTCGTCTGGCACCGCCACTGAAGCTAACATTGAGCAGTACCAGTATCCGTAATAAAAATATTTGAGGTTAAATTCAACGTCACCTGACCTTCGTAAGGTAAAAACCCTTTATGATAATTTGAAGCTGACATTGAGTAGTACCAGAATTCGTAATAAAAATATCTGACCTAGAATTCAAGGTCACCTGGCCTTCGGAGGTCAAAACCTCCTATGGTAACTTCAAGATGACATTGAGTAGTACCAAAATCCGTAATAAACATATTTGACCTTGAATTCAAGGTTACCTGACCTTCAAGGGTGAAAACCTCTATGGTAACTTAAAGCGGACATTGAGTAGTACGAGAATCCGTAGTAAAAATATTTAATCTCGACTTCGAGGTCACCTGACCTTCGGGGGTCAAAACCCACTATGGCAGCTTGAAGCTGACATTGAGTAGTTCCAGAATCCGTAATAAAATCATTGACCTTCACTTCAAGGTCATCTGACATTCAGGGGTCAAAACCCACTATGGCAGCTTGAAGCTGACATTGAGTAGTACCAGAATCCGTAATAAAAATATTTGACCTTGACTTTAAGGTCACCTGA
>JAAXYV010000537.1:0-11919 GCA_036851875.1 Novacerus sp. FZ-2019
ATTGTAGAATAAAATTTGTCTGAACTATATTTATTAGTTATCAAAAGATGGGTATATGAATGCAACTACGAAATGAACATTTCATTCCAAATAATTAAATGCTTTCGATTAGCTGTCATGAATGTGCGTGTTTATTCATAATATCATTCATTAGCAAATTCAGTTTTTAAGAAAAAGAACATCAACAACGTTGCCTAGAAAATATTTTATTGAGCATTTTCGTACAATAATCTATTGTTAGTGGTAAACAAATTGTAGCGTCTTTAGTTTACTATACATAAATTATTACTGGAAGAAAATTTCAGCTTCAGTACACATTTGTCATGCAAAATTAGACTGTCATTATTTACTCAAAAACGTGTAAAAAATAACACCTAGATTAGAAACATGCAAGCATGTAAGAATATTTTGTGACAAGTATAAAATGCATTGTTGGACGACAACTGTCTCTGTCTGGTCCCTCTGTCATGTACATCATAATGCACAAACAATATAAAATAATATAGCTCCAATATTCTTTCCATAACACTTCCTCACTTTCGCAGTGAGTGGATAGGTAATTGGATTGGTTTGGGTATTATTGAAATGTTTTTTTCTATCTAATTCATACAGGAACCAACATGATTCAGCCATAAAGTGAAACAGACACTAAAAGTATTCTACTAAATAGACCTACAAACTAATTTAATGGCCAATTTTCTCTTTCTACTACAGCAGTACAATTCTCCGAAACACAAGACAATTTAAAATTGCACGTGAGAAGACGGATGGAGGGAAGTAATAATAGAAGAAACTACTCTGAAATTGACATCAAATTAAAGGAAATCAATATTGGACAGAATAAGAGCCCGAGTTGATGTCAATATTTCTTGCTGGGTGACCATGTAAGGTGTTGCCTGGAAGATTGGTATTTCTGTAGGTTGCTTGAGGTTGGGCACGTTGACGTTGTGGTTGGTACTGTGGTTCAGGTTGGTATTGTTGTTGTGGTTGGTACTGTGGTTGTGGTTGTTGATATTGTTGCTGTTGTTGTTGTTGTTGTTGAGGTTGGGATTGAAATTGCTGGGAAAGGTTAAGGTTGCGAGCGTTGTTTTTTCGATTTTGTCTAACAGCGTGATTTTGAGCAGGGTCATAATTAACATTCAAGTGGTCGTATGGTCTTTCGTAAAAGTTGGCATCGTACGTACCTATATAAACAATAATTCAATTTGAAATACCTTTCCTTAAATCACGGATTAAGTGGGAAAAAATACCATTTAAATAGTTTTAACTAAGAATAAAGAGAACTGAGTCAATAAATTGTTTTATTGATGTAATGGAGATAGTTAATAGGAAAAACTGCTTGAAAGGGTAAGTGGAGATAAGTAGGACTGAGGTATTTAACACAGAAATATTAAAGTTAATGTTTTGAAAATGTATTAAAGAATTATTATGCTTAAAAATTTGAATTTGCAATAGTAATTATAGGATTTTGGTTGAATAAATAATTTGAAAGAATATATTTTATGAAAGAATATATTTTGAAATTAAGAGATTTTGTAATTGAAATAAACCATACCATCTTCCTCGGTACCATCGGCACGAGTCACGTGGTTGCCTGTTGGCACAACTGGAGCATTGATTCCGGTTCCGGTTGGGTGGAATCCAGATTTTGATGCGCCATACTCAACCTCGCGCAAAGTTCCGGCGTCTGTTAATTTATTAACATTTTAAATTTAAATGTATTACTAAATAATTCTAAGGTTATTCCATCTCATGATGGCTGTAAAAGTATATAGTATGTTTCCTTTACCATCGTAGTAACCGTATTTTCCCTTTACTTCACCATTCTGAGCCTTGGTTTCAACTTTGTAAGAACCGTCACCAGATTCGTACCCGTAAGTATATGAACCATCTTCATTGACTCTGTAATTGACCAAATAAACAATATTTAACTTCATGTTCACCTCTTCGATCTTGACTTTCAGTCTCAAACATGTTTCTGTGTGAGCGGATTTTCAAGCTTTTGTAATTGAACTCGTAGTCCCAACCCAACGATTCAAAGAAGAAAATAACTAAATTCCATGTAAAAGTCTTATAAGTAAACATAAATAAATAGTAATTAATACTGGTTGCTTTATCTTGCAAATTTAGATGGATTTTTAAACCCAAATAAATAAGTATTAAGTAAACGAGATTTTACTTTTGATTATTAATACATTATAACAATGAAAACGTTATATTAATCTTACTTGTTGATTTGTCTCAAGATTGGTGTTGGAGTAGTAGATTGCTGCTGTTGCTGACTATGTCTGAATTGAGCCTGAGTCAAAGCAACACTCAAACCAAGAAGAACAATCGCGACTTTCATCATCCTGACTGATTATTTTTAAATGTTTTACAACAATTAAAAAACAATTCTCGTCAACTCAGATTCCACACGGGAATTAAACACTAACAAACAATTCAATCAAATCACAACAAAATGGACTTGATTCAACTTGGCCTCCTCTTCCTTCTGCTCTGATTTGGAATGATCTGAAGTTGACTTTTTAACCCTGAGCCCCTTTATATAGGTGGCACTTCAATGCCTTATGACGAGGTCCTATCCTATGCTACATACATGTTTGTGTATAAATATTGGCATGTTCTACCCACCTACTATACTGCATAGAATAAGTCATACCACATCAGCATAGTATCTTCAATGTATAGGTAAATCCCATTAATCACAACGCCATGCAATAATCAGGTAGCCCATAGATGAAATCAAGTCAGGACGAAACAAGAAAAGTAAAGCCAAGTCAAGTAACACAAATCCAATACAATAATAAAATAAGGCAAGTCACAGGATGCAATATCAATGTTGTTTGCGTCTGCTTGAATCTCAATGTGTTCCCTTCTTCCTTTGCTTTTTGTATGTATCTGCTCCTGCCTTTGTGGTTTCGTTTACTACCTGTCAGCCTTTAGAATTAATTTATGTAAGAAATCACTATCTTATGGGCTTACATAGATGACTTGCTCTTGCTATATGCTTTTATGGTGTCACTACTACTAGCTGTGTATTTGTCTTCCCTCTCTCCTCTTGACTTGTCTCGAGTGAACGCCAAAGAAATCACACTCTAAATAGACTAGAGTGAACTATATCAATGGTTTGCATCTGAACCAGAGCATTTTATCGAAAGGGTGGAGCTTCCCCACCCGTTTGTTCCTTTCATTTTTCTCAGTCCAATAATACCAATGTGAGTAATATCCTATCTATTTGCATGGACAACTCATCTGTATGCAATGCAGTGAGAAGTAAAAAATATTATAAGAAGAGATAAAGGAAGGAACAGATCCACTTTAGTAGATAATGGGTAACGTAATATATTCATTGTGTTGTATTGTACTTTAATGACGTTCCTACAACGAGCTGCCTGGGCAAAAAGTCGGCCTCGAAATGAATAAAACTTCCTATTTGCAATTTACCTACAGCTTCAAGATTGCTTGGTTCAACCCCTTATATTTGCTTTACTTATAATATTTTGTAAGCTTACACTTTAGCATGATTACCCTTCGCATTTAGTATAGATGCAGCGGCTACTACTTATGATGACCCTCTTGAATTCAGACTTGTGGAGCCGCTGATGATATAGATAATTATTAATGCTTATGCTGAAATACTGATGGATTAAATTCAATTGAAAAACAGCTATAAGAGCGGAGAAGAGTCGAGCAGCTTTAGGTGACGTGAGGTGAGCAGAAGGGAGTCGAAATGTAATGAAGCAAATCATTGAATGATTTTAAAGATTTGACATTGAAATAACTCTCGCCTTTATTCTTTGGAGAACCGTAGTAACAGTGCAGATATAATAATAGATCCACTTGTTTCTCACATTCGCATCTCCTATGTCTAAACGATGCAGAATCATGTCAGGTTGTTGTGAGACTTTTTTCTGTGTGCATGGCGGCGCAATAATTGTTTAGTGTGTAGAGGAATGCTATTGTTTCTGTTTTTTAAATTGTAAATTACAGGTTGATTTCTGAGTACGAGCTGAGAACCAATGGTCATTCTTTTGTTTTTGTATTTTGTTTTAATTGCTGAGGTACATGTAAACATTGTCGTAATGAAAATGAAACTGCTAAGCCAATTGGGACATCTGCAACTGATTAGGTGTTGTGAATATCTAAATATAAAAACCAGTCTGCGACGAATGTCGATTTGGACGTCAATTATCTTATCTTAATTAGTATTTATTACCCTAACTATTAACGTTAGGTTGTGTTATTAAATTATCATCTTGAGAAGAAATTTCGAGAAACTGATTGATCTTAATAAACATGCTTGACAACACGGTGAGTATGGGCTGAGTTTTGCTTGGTTTTGAAAATCTGAGGTATCATGCCAAATGCCTCATGTCTTATGATTAATTTAGGATTTGTTTGCTGAAGCTGGGTTATTTTAGGATATGCTACAATAATATTTCGGGGAAGGGAACGTCATTTCAGGTCACATTATACTATATTGGTTAGGGTTAAGTTAAATGAAGTTTATTAATGATATTGGGAAACAAAACTTGTGCAATGAGGCATGACACTTGAGGTATAACACTTGCGGCATGAGGCTCAAGGCATTGGATGTGGCATGAAACATGTCCTATGGTAAGTATTAAGTAAAGTTTGAAAATGATATTTGAGGAACACAACTTGACAAATGAGGCGAGGTATTTAACAAATGAGGCATAAGTATTGAGACTTGAGGCATGGCAGTTGAGGCATGAGGCATAATGCCTCAAATTTAAGTAATGTGGCATGAGGATTCAAATGAGTCATTGTATAAAGTATGGAATGAGGTATGGAATACACTTGAAGTGTAGAAATTTTGAGATATTAGATGAGGCATGAGACATGATGCATCAAATTTTCAAAACTAGGCACAAGTCAGCCGTGAGCATGTCTACCATTGATATTGTACTTAATTTCTTTATTACGATGAAATGCAATATTTGCACACCTTACTATTTCCATTCGTCAAAACTGTAATATATTTATTTCTTAGAAGTCTTTTATAAAAAAAACTTTTGGCATTAAATGATCCTAGTTTGTACAGTTTAGCTGCATTGACAGTTTTTACTTGCGACAAGCCAGTAACTATGTAACTGGATATGAATTCATTCACAACAGACTAGCTAAACTTAGTGTAAATCGATGTTAGATAACATTCAGTGATTCTAAAGCAACTTCAAAAATGAATTTGCTATGAATAGTAATCTTAATAGGTATTATATTCCTAGTAAAGAGTGAATTTAGGATTAACCTGTCTCTACAGTGAGCAAATTTTAGCTGCACACCTGATTAATAATTCAATTTTGAATACTGTTCAAGTGTAACTTCATTACAAATTGATCAACCTGCAGCAATTTGGACTAATACAAAATGTTTGATACTGTTGCAACTAGGAAGTTATTAACGGTGCCCCTTTGCTATAAAGTCTTGTCGTTGGAATTGGAACTTATCCTTGTACTAGCTACAAGTTAAAATTCGTTTCTATGCAATGAAAACTATGTATCTTCCACACACTCATAATCTATAATTTAAGCATCCAATTCATTTCAGTAGGTTCAGAATTAATCTCAAGAGATGCATATTGGAAATTGCATCTCTGTATCTACTCTGAATTGCTCTCTATGTTTGATGTTAGATTTCCAAATTAAATCTCTACCTGGGGTTTTGGGAGACATGATGAATTGTTTGTTGTACATTCATTTTCAATGTTATGTAGCCAAAGATCTTCACCCTCCCTCCAAGTAGTGAAGGGAAAGAAGGAGTGGGATCGAGAATTCTGAATTTATGAGGAGAGTGAGGGCCAGGAGCAGCTCTCCTTTTTGGAAGAAGGGAGAGGAGGCAAGATATTTGGAATTACGGAGGAAGGGTTCAAATTAATTCTCTCCATCTTAACTTCACATCATCTTCACATTAATTAAAAAAAAAATCTAACTCTCAACCAGATAGAAAATATACATTTATTTTCTTGTTTCCGAATTCCTCAGTTTATGGGTTGTTTTACCAGTCGCACCAATTTCTCCTACAGTTGTTTATATCTTACTACTGTATCTACTGTGGTATGATAAGAGTGAAGTGTTAGAAGGGGGAGGAATGGATTTGAATCGAGAATTGGAGGGTCTCGACCTCCAAAAATAGAAGGGGAGTTGAGGGGTTCCAATTTCTGTTCTTTTGGAGTGGAGTGGAGGGAGGAAAAATTTCAACCGTTTTGCATATAGAATTAGGTATATGCCTATTAGTGGGTTTATATTCTACAACTATATTGACCTTAGAGTTTGCACATATAGCTGCCATGATATAGTGAAAGTAACTGTCTCTGTGCGAAGAATTGAGGCCCGTACTGAGAACAATGGTTTCTTTCCTCGTTGCAGCCACAGCTGTTGCTGCTACTGGCTTCATGGGTCCAATGCAATACCTTCATAAGTTATTAATTCCAAACTCTAAGACTGGCATAGCAGTAGATTCATTCTCTGTTTACTATTCATTACACTGCAATTCAGTGTTAGTGGACCATTAAACACATTATACAACACTATTACAGTTTTATTAATATTGTGAAAAATTATCCACTGCTGCGGCTTTTCATTCCACATGTGCAACTGTTCTAATAGAAACCATAGAACATTAATTTATGTACTATGTATTTAATTCTACTAAAACGTACAGAGTATAGAAATTACTTCGC
This sequence comes from Novacerus sp. FZ-2019, assembly GCA_036851875.1. NCBI lineage: Eukaryota > Metazoa > Arthropoda > Collembola > Entomobryomorpha > Tomoceridae > Novacerus > Novacerus sp. FZ-2019. The sequence goes on from JAAXYV010000537.1 coordinate 6,707, forward strand.
CTACAAACTGTAACTGAATGAATAATTATCTTTCTCATATTTATTAAAGTATACCTGTATTTACCTAATTTATTTTTTTAATTACAATTCAAGCAAATGTCAACATTAATATTCTGTTTAACTTTAAGTTAAGTTAGCTTTGATGCGCTATTCTGTAAGCTTGTAATTTCAATGGTTCACAAATGTTTAATATTGCTTTGTAAATATTGTCGAAAGACCAGTATACTCTAGTTTGTCAATGCGACAGTAAATAAACTATACAATACTTCAACTAAGGATTCGTTGTTTTATGATACCTAATTAGATTAACCTCGGGTACACTTTAAAGATGTTAATATAACAATTGTATGTAATATATAAAATGAGTAGAAATTTAGAAGAGTACGATTTAAGAATAAAAAAGTTGGGTTTTAGTAACAAATTTGTCTACAAGTACATTTGAAGTTTAGTTAGTTAGTCTGAACTGAAACTCAATACAAGCTTAGAACTATACATAACGTGAAGTGAAATAAAATACTTTCTATAGCGAATTTCGTAGTACATTACATACTTGTATTCATGTTAGGACCAAGTGCATCAAACAAGAAAACTGCACTCTAATCTATTGGATACTGTACTAGACTTCTTGAGATTTCAGAACTTTGTAACACACTTACTATAAGAAATTTTCCTCAATCCAATCTCAGCCGTTAACAACTAACCCCATCAAGCAAATAAATATTCAACAACTAATTTGTCTTGCAATGCTTTGGAATTAACGTAAATAAATTCTACTATGCGGCATTAGTGGCATTGGATTTATTTTCTGTTCTACCTTCCCTACACTATATTATAGGGGAGGCAATGCTTGTTGAAAGGTTGAATTAACAAAAGTGGGATGTTGTTGTTCTTGTTTCTATTAGCCCCTATAAATTCTATACCTCAACTTGTTGGAACTGCACTGCAGGCAATCAGAAAAGCTTACCTATTTGAATAGTTTTTCTTTTATAATAAACTATCAAATACACACTACTACACTACATTTTCTTTAGGTAAATACACGACTATATTTCATCACGTGATTCAACTAATTTAAAAGTACTTGTATGAAAATCAGTTTTGAAATCACTACAGAATAAAACTTTTCGACATCAAATATATTATGTTTGTTAGAATGATACGTTCATAAGTTCGTCATGTGGAATGGAACACAAAGTACAAGCAAACATAAAGTGTATAATTTGGCATTCCTCCGTAGACTGCCGTCATCTCATACTAAAAGTGTCAGTTGTTGCTTATACTTTTATTGTCTGTATCTCAACATTCATTTCCTCGAAACTACTGGACGGAATCTTGCTCGCTGCCGTCCACACGGACGGTCCTTCACCCGGACGTGTAATAAAATACTTTTACTTTTTCTTACCTCAGAGGTCAAGGTCACTAATGCAAGTCCAACCAAACTGTAGGATAATGCATCTCTTTTGCAGACAATGACAAATGAATGAACCTTCAGAATAACACAACATAATTTTTGAAGGCTGCCAACACTAGTTACATTCATTGATATTTATGTACAGGTGACTTCAATTTAAATCTTGATATACAAAATTGGGCAGAACAAAATAAACCTTTCATTCAAATAGGCTCAAAATCAGTTTTTGTAATATGCTCTTTTCAATGGTGCATTCTATAATCGATTATTCACCAAAAAAAAAATATTTAAATGAACATAGTTTTCAATCAAAGAAAGCATGCTTTAGTCAAACAAGAAATAAACTTCCATGTTCGGAATGACTCAGCGTTGATTGTTCGTGACATGAATATTAAATTCAAATGCAAATCTTGTGAAGTTTAGAAATATTACTTTTTAATATGTTGTTAATTATTAAAGGAATTGAGCTAAACATGAAGCAGTCTTACAATTCACACTGAAATGGCAATTTAATATTATGGAAATAAATTAAATTAAATGTATTAGTTCTGATGTAAAATATTGCTTTATTATGCTGCAATTTAAGTCAAACATATGTAAACAAAACAAAGTCAGCTATATGTGGCAGGTTGGTGTACAATTCAAAGTAGTGTTACAGAAATGTATTCCTAAAACAAAAGAAGGTAGAAAATTTATACCAAAAAAATTCTGCACGGAGGATCTAATTACAAAGGAATATCCATACAATGCCTAGAAGCTTAAAAGGCTAACATATATACTACTCTTTGGTGTTCAGCCCATAGCATCGAATCGTATCGCATCAAATCCCATCCTTCTCTATAAATCACGCTTCGACAGCACGCCTCAGAGGCAGGCTGGATCATGTGAAGCAAAGTATATATTTGATATTTATTTGCAAGCATCTGCATATCCTTCTCCTTATCACCACTAATAATCTATTGTCAGAAGGGCTTAATCAATCATCTCTGCCTAATAACGTTGATTTTTACATGGAGAAACTGTCTATGAAATATTACCATTCAAAGTTTGATGATCAATGTTCAACGTGAACAGCACCTATGACTATGACTGTGTCTACAAATAAGTTAGCCTGTCTATAGTATGTATGACTAAGATTTGTGTTTGTTTAACAAGTTCCTTTTCAATGTCCGTTTGTCTTTATCTTTCATTTCATTTCATTTCAATTCACTTCACTTCAGACTTCATACTCATGCTTTTACTAATATATTATATACGTAAGATTCTATGCATAAAAAGTGTATATATGTAATGTTTGTATATAGGTATGTATTTTGCTTTATATCTGTGCCTCACCTCACCTTGTCTTGCCATGACATGTCTTGCAATCAGTTCTACCAACACAAACCAACCTGAACTGAACTGAACTAAGGAGTAGCGAAGAGATTCAGTCACTCTGGAATGTTATAGGTACACTAAGCTCAGTTAAGTTAAGCTATTCTTTTTTCATCAATTTGAAGAACAGATAACGAAGTAAATGAATGGATAATATGCAATGCAAAGCAATTTAATGCATGGAGTATAATGTAAAACTAATGTAATGTGATGCATGAATGAGGCAAACAAATAAGCAAACAACAGAACACAGGGAGTAAGAATATTATATACAACGGATCAATCAATTCTTCCAAGGTCTTGCGTCTTTTCATTTTATTTATTTATATATTTCCCTTCATTTTATTTCTTTTCATTTCATTGCAATGAAATTCAATTCAATCAACGTTTGAACAATTTTTTTTTAAATTGTACGGGATTCCTTGCGAGATATGAAATGACAAAAGATCAGGAAAGATCAAGAGAAATATTAAGAGTTGTTTTTTTGTAACTGCGTGTCTTGAGTCCTACGGATGGGTATGGAATATGGATATTCATAAATGTTAACGTAATTGTGCATTTTTATTATAACATTTCATCTTTTCATGAATCAACTTACGTCACAACACAGTAGACAAGAAAAACAATTTTTACAGTGAGTATTACCATGTTTGTCTGCTCAGAAATCATTGAACAAAGTATTTATGATTGTCAGTGTTGATCGACAGTGAATAAGAATTGAAAATACAGATGAGGAAATAAGTTTAAATGTGACCATAAACTAAACAAGGGATAATAAACTATTATGAATTCAACTGAGAATTGAACGACAGTCAATAACATTTAGTTCTTGAATAAAAGTATTGATTTACTAAGTACAGATACTGTAGTCGATTAATGAAAGTAAAATTTTTATAAAATCAATAATTGTTAACGTAATTTAAAAATTTTAACATTGTCGCAATACCCATCAAAATTACTGATAAACCACGCAACTAATTAATTACCAGTCAACTGTTAAATATTCTTAGAATAATAAGCAGCGGCATCAATTTGATGCAATGCAGAAAGTTTAATTAAAAATATATTCCCCTTAAAACATTTTTCTTCCGCATGATGAGTAATAGTTTATTGTCCAGACGTAGAAAACTTTCTTTATTACCAAAAACAACAGTTATTTATGTTCAGGGACTGAAGAAATTGAGGGTTCGAAGTCTCTCTCTGAATATCAATAGATATTATTATCATCCTCATTCTGTAATAATTTTTAGAATCTAAAATATTGTCTGTTAATATCAACGTACACCCTGGAAATCAGTAATGTGTGAGTGGGAGGGAACATAAACTGCAATACTTTTTTTAAATTCTAACTGCCCTAAAATTGTTTTATGTGTGATTCTTTTCAGTTTTAAATATTTCTGTCACAATAATATGTACAATATTGAATGAACAAAATTAACAAATGTATGTATAATGCCTCTGCTGAAACTGGAAGACTGCAATGTATTTACCTATGTCTTATTTTAATAAAGTATTATTATTATTTTTTTTTTACTTATGCTCATATTTTCTATCTACACTCAAAAAACAAAACAAAAAACAAAGTACGTGAACAAAACAAAAGCAAGCTGAACATTGGAACAAAGTAAGTATTTCCTCCTTTGAACTTATCAATATAAACAAATCGTCAACTATTCGGTTAGAATAAGTGAACAAAGAGTAAACATAAAATGTAATAATGAGTATTACATGAAGTACTACTTGTACAAAATTATACACACTTTCACAGTGATAAGAATTTCATGAGAGCCTCATGTATAAGTCTTGGATTAATGGTGCCGTCTGCAGTGTATCTGACACCACGAAGGAATCCATTCTCATTATTGAGAACTCCGTACTCTCCGACAATATAGCCATCCGGGGTTCTCTCTTCCACACGGTATTTTTTCACATCACTTCCTTCAAGTACATAACCAAACTTTTTCCCGCTTTTCTCCTTTTCCTTCTCTCTACTTGGTATACTTAAATTGCTACGATTACGGTTAATTTTACTGTCTTGATAATTATTGCCTATGGCATCATAATGATTATTATAACTACTACTAGTTCTACTGCTACTGCTACTTTCTCTATCACTACCGTTATAATTGAAGGCTTGACCTTGATTTTTACCTATATTTAATTTTTGTTTAATTTCAGATATAATTGAAGTATCAACACTTGATCCAATAAAAGTGTGATCGACTTGAGGAGTCAGTTCGGGCAACTCCCAACTCTTCGTTTCAGAGTTAACAGGTTTCTCTATTTTACTGCCTTGCAAAGTTTTTTGTACGTGGATTGGACTTCCTTCGATATCACTGGGTTCCTCGTCCTCATCGTCCTCACCCAGTTGGAAAAAAGTACCCTTGGAATTTTCTTCCTCGTCCGACTCGTCATCATCATCGTCGTT
>JAAXYV010000538.1:0-11915 GCA_036851875.1 Novacerus sp. FZ-2019
GTTTGATATATTGAGAAGATGTATAGTTTGAAAAGGTTCAATGGAATCCAGGTGGTCGTAAGGACAAAGTGCGAATTAAAGCTTATGATTTTTATATTTTGCTTTTAATTGTTGATTTTTACCTCTTGTTGTACGCCGTCATCTCACTGTGTCAATACTTCTGTAAAAATAAATAATAATGTCACATTTGACATTAATTTATGATGAAGAAAACTGATGAAGACAGTAACAGGACTGAGGGGGGATAGATGCATGTCACAAGGATATTTCTCCCGTGTACTTCCTGTACTTCAACCAGATGATCTTCCCGAAAAGCCTTGTACCGAAGCTATTGCAGCTTATCAAGAAATTGTAGCCAAGTATGACATGCTTTTGAAACAGTCAATTGAAGGAGGTAAGAGAACAAGGGCTATAAACATGTTAATAGCCAATATTAACAAAAATTATGTTCCTGGATACGGATAACTTATAAGATGTTGGTTAACTGCATCTGGTTGAATATATTTCTTAAGGTGGACCACGAGGAATCGAAAGGCATGTAAATAAAAATAAAAAAGTATTGATACGGGACAGAATAAAAATGCTGATAGATCCGGGAACTGACTTTGTGGAGATTGGAGGCTTGGCCGGATTTGATATGATGTATGGAGATATTCCTTCAGCCGCCACTGTTTGTGGTGAGTGGAATAATAAAATTAGTTCGAGTTTATAATAATCTTTTTTAAGCAATATCGACGACAATCTTTATTGTAATTGTTTTTTCTTCATGAATTTTAGGTATTGGTCTAGTGTGTGGAATTTACTGCATGATATCCGGAAATGATGCAACAGTCAAAGGAGGAACTTATTATCCAATTACCGTTGTTAAGTCATACCGTATTCAGGAAATCGCTGGATCTAATCGGTTACCATGCATTTATCTTCCAGATTCTGGGGGTGCATTCCTTCCAATGCAGGTTTGTTCAGTTGTGTATAATCGATTAAAATAGATATGCCTTTAGTGTGATGTAATTATTACCTTTTGTATATAATTACATGAGTATAAATCAACTGCACCAATGCAATTATTAATGTTGTTTAGTCCGAAATATTTCCTGATCGCAAACATGGAGGTCGAAGCTTTTATAATCAAGCAATTATGTCGTCCCAAGGGGTTCATCAGATTGCAGTTGTCTGTGGAAGTTGTACTGCTGGTGGTGCTTACAACCCAACAATGTCAGATGAGGCTATTATCGTCGATCGAATTGGGAAGATATTTCTTGCTGGGCCTCCACTTGTTAAAGCTGCATTGGGAGAAGTCGTTTCAGATGAAGACCTTGGTGGGGCATTCATGCACTCAAGGTTTACTTCATAAATTATTAAAGTACCATATTAAAGTATCATGTACATGAATTTAGTAAATTCCTTTTTTTTATTTTTCAGTGTGAGCGGTTGTACAGACTATTTCGCTAGGGATGAAATGGAAGCATTTGAAATGTGTAGAGATGTCGTTGAGTCATTAAATATGGTCAAAATTGAGTCTTCACCATCCTACCAAGAGCCTCGACAAAGTTTAACCTCCTGGAATGGTTACATAACAAACTGATATTAATTAAGTTGTATATTAAATGTTTTATAATCATCAAGAACGTGTATGTAATGCTGTTTCAGGTTTCGGTGCTAGAGTACACTTGGATAAAACAGAAATATATACTATTTTGTCCGCGATTTTAGATGGGAGTCAGTTTAAAGAATTTAAAGCGTTTTTCGGCCCTGGTCTTATAGTAGGTACAGGATATATTGAGGGGTAAGAAGTTTACTTATGAAAGAGTTACTGTTTGTTTTTCATCTTATATAAACGTTCTTTGGTATTCACATTATATAGGATCATGGTTGGCATTGTGGCAAACACAGATAAGATTCTATCCGGGGAAGCCTTAAAAGCGAGTCATTTTATGAATTTATGTGACCGGAGAAGCATTCCCCTTGTATTTTTACAGAATTCTTTACCGTCAAGTAATTGTCGGGATGACATAATAGATTCAGTGGTTTTAAAAGATCGTGGAAAAATGAGTGCGACTGTAGCTACAGTTAATGTGCCAAAAATTGCCATAACTTTGTCAGCTTGTTATGAGGACGACTATGTTTTAATGGTATTATTTATTTCGGATAATTAAACTATTTTTGGAGTTGCCCTGGTCAAAACTAAATGTTCTAAATGTAACTGAATTCAGTGTGGGCCGTCCTTCAGTCCAAATTTTCATTTCATGTGGCCATCTTCTAAACTGTCTGCACTGAGCATGAATTTGCCAGAAGTAACAGGAGAAGCAGGTGAATCTTTAGACGCCTTCTATGCTGCCTTTAATGTTTTGACTGATTGTATCATACTTCCACAGTCCACCAGACATGTAAGCTACAGTTTACTTATATTATGAACTCATACCAAGCGTAAAGCTAGATTTGGTTAAGCATCAAATATAATTCTTTCTGTCATTTTAGATTCTGGCTGAAAGCCTAAGAATATTAAGCCAGCAAAAGCTCAACCCAGCACAACTCAATGTACAAGCTCCTGTATATAGAATGTAATGAGCTCTTACTCACAAAATCGACTGTACTCACAAAAGTGTACGTGAATTTATGAATGACTATCAACATATACAATATGTACAAAATTTATCTATATTATTCTCTACCACACTCATCTTTCGTACCCATTGAAAATGTCCATTGGTGTTTTTGTAAGGTAATCCATGAGATTACTAATTAGTTACTAAACGGTTGAACAATAGCTATTATTGTATTACCTCCGTTAGGGTATAGTTTATTATTGATTTCTTACATACCTACGTGATCTACATCGTGTGGAAACAAGAAAATGTCAACACCATTACCAAGTAGGTAGATGAAATCAAAATCGATACATAGCATGCATATATCATCAATCTGGAAGGTTCTGAAAAGTTAAGAGATAAGCTAAGTTCCTTCGTTCAGGAGTTAGAGTATCAACTTGCAGAAAACTCATTGCTTAGAGTACTGAAACAAAAATTGTGTTTAAAAGGAAATTATTCTTGCTTCTATCAGACAAGTCTCAATCTCAATACAGTAGAGTCTCGATTAACCGACCTAATTGGGACCAGCGGGTTGTCGGATAACCGAAAAAGTAGAATGATACGGAATCATATGCTTTGTATAGGCCATATGCGTGCAAATCTCCACACTGTGAGGTCGAAATGGTTCAACATGGTCACCTGATCATTTTTGTATGTCGGATATAACGGACTACTGTATATGTATATGATTCCAAAATATCTAATCCGTATAATAGGTATATTGAAAATTGACCATGTTTGAAGGCCCTGGGAACGGCTACAAACTGTTGGAAATGGGTTTGATGCATGCATAGATAGGTTGAATGAGGTTCTAAACTGTGTAGTGTGTAATCCAATACATAAGTATGTACTAGAAATTTCGGCCTATTCTTTGTACCTTTGTGATTAAAATACGGCTGGGCTTTATATTTACGTTCTCATAATAGTGGTCATCCATACAAGTTGTGATTAGAATTTCCGGGGACGCGATGGTGTTTCACTTGTTTGAACTGTCTTATTCTTCTGGTTAGATGTTTTACTATTTTTTCGTCTCGAAAGATAGTTTTTAGCGACTTCCACTATTTTATCGTGTAGAAAGATGTATGAAGTGCATTAAGTCTGTGGCTTCAGCTGAAGATAACGTGACCTTATAGGGAATGGAAATCTCTTCTCCAAAACACATACCTGCACACAATATGAGTGAGTAGACGTATCATGATTGATGGTTCACGTGAATTTAAGTAATATAAGGGCATATTCATTATGTCTCTGAATTACAGTTAGTTGTATAATATTCACAACAAGGCTTAAACTAAATGAAAGGGAGTTATTAAATACAAATGAGCAGGACAGGTAAAACCACTCTTTTCAGCCACACTGTATTGTTGATTGAAACCAACATTTTATCAACCTAGTAATTTATTAGAAAACAGTTTGATATATCAGTCCTACAAAGAATCATGGTCAATCAAATTATATTTTTGTGGTTATCGAAATGCTTTGCATTTATTAAACAAAAGATTGTTAGATTTAATTTACAATTGATTTATTTCCCATTGATGCCTGAGTAATGCCTGTATCTTTAGATTACTGAGACTGACTCCAATCATTATCTGAAATATCTACGATCCATTGACTTTATTTACCGTTCCTACCGGTACTGAATTATGTAAAAATGTTGATGCAAACTTATTTAGGTATGTCTACAAGATTATGGCGAACCTATTGAAGATGTATGAGAGAAAACATTAGTAAACCCCTGCCAGAAAATAGCTACTTAGGGGTATATCTTAGAATATTTTGCAATATTAAACATTTGAAAGTACATTTGAAAATTGATTTGTAAATGTTGAGGCAGACATAAACGCTTAAAGATGAGAAGTATGTTTGTAAGAATTGGAATTAGTTTGATAATGAGAGAGGTTTTTTCCGTTTTTAGTCAACCCTTCTCGAATCATACGCCCAAACTCTGGGTTCACCTGTGAGAAATTCTTTACAGCTCTTTCTTGAATAAATCCTTGAGCATGTTTCAAGTGTCCAGCAATATTTTCCGCAAGTCTTTTTCTCTCATCAGGCTGAAGAACCTTAGACCAAAACATTTCCACTTGAGAGAAATTGTCATCATCTGCGGTATCATAGCGTTGAACATCTCCACTGACATGATACGAGCTTATTTCAGCTTCCATTGTTTCCTTAGGTCCATTGAAACTATTAGGAAAGTAATTTGGAGCTCCACCCTATAAAAGTGGATACGCATATTAAAATGTGTGCTACTAAGATTTCAATTTATTTACATAATAGGTCTCTGTAATTTATACAAACTAACTTGTTGAGTATCCTGAGACATATTCCCATCTCTTGAATAGTTTTTCACTCGAATCGAAGCCAAGGGACAGTTTACAGGAATCTGTGGATAGTTTGGTCCAAGACGATGACGATGAGTGTCGGTATACGAAAACAGACGTCCTTGAAGCATTTTGTCAGGTGATGGTTCAATACCTGGTACCATATTGGCTGGGCTAAAAGCTATCTGCTCCACTTCAGCAAAGTAGTTGGTAGGATTTCTATCCAGTACTAATTTTCCTGCTGGAATCAGTGGGTGTAAATCATGTGGCCAAACTTTAGTCAAATCAAATGGATTCCATTTGAACTTTTCAGCTTGTTCAAAAGTCATCACTTGAATGTACATTGTCCATGATGGATACTTCTGCTCCGCAATAAAATTATATAGGTCGTGGATAGCGTAGTCTGGATCATCCGCTGCAAGTTTATGAGCTTTATCCACCGGCAAGTTCTTAACTCCTTCATCGGTCTTCAAGTGAAATTTGCAGTACACAGGTTTCCCATTATCATTTACCATTTTAAAAGTGTGAGAGCCGTATCCATTCATGTGCCTGTAACCGTCTGGTATACCTCGATCGGAAAACAGAAAACTGACTTGATGAGTTGTCTCAGGTCGTAATGTGATAAAGTCCCAAAACATATCTACATCCTGGAATAATTTATAAAAATAGAATCATCTACTATATACAGTGGAATGAACTTTTCAATATCTCAGTAACTTAATAAATTCAACCAACTAACTAACTATCTTTATTCTTCATATAAATAAGTTTCAGACTACTGTTATCGCTAAATATTGGCTCAGCAGCATGAACTTAGATAACGGATAAGTTAATAAAAGCGAGCTCTCATTATTCAGAATTTAAATCGATTTTTTTGTCTCTTTATAGAATATTTAATTTTTTTCTACAATCCATACGGAATTCAATGGAGTTGTATTTTTATGTAATATAAATATTAAGAATTCACTTGCCTTCAAATGTGTTTGAGGATTTCTCTTTTGAGTATGAATGAAGCTTGGGAAAAGAATAGGGTCTCTGATGAAGAAAATCGGAGTATTGTTTCCCACCAAGTCCCAATTTCCTTCTTCTGTGTAGAATTTGACGGCGAAACCCCGAGGGTCTCGCACAGTATCTGCCGAGCCACTCTCTCCTCCAACTGTCGAGAACCTGATGGCAACAGGTGTCCTTTTACCGATTCTTTCAAACACCTTTGCTTTGCAGTATTGAGTGATATCATGAGTCACATCAAAATATCCGAAGGCACCTGCACGTAAACCATGATTTTATCCTGATAAAACATAATGTTCACTACCCAAGAATAAATATTTCTATCTGTATAAATAAACAATAAACTTACCAGCTCCTTTGGCGTGAACAACTCTCTCTGGAATTCGTTCTCTGTCAAAACTTGCTAAATGCTCTACTAAATTTGTGTCCTGAAGGAGAATCGGACCCCTTGCACCAGCTGTGAGAGACCTTGTCAAAGTGGGCAGCGGACATCCATGCAAGTTAACACCTTGGTCTTGCGTCTATAAGTATCAAATTTCACATTTGATAAAATATTCTGTGCTCACCCATAAAGGTAATTGAGTCTTGTTTAAGGAAGAGGGATAACAGATATGTAGTTTTATATACCTAGTAGTAATTAATATATGGCTACCAATTCCTGAACTTTAAAATTTGGTCCTGCAAAAGTTCATCTGCTATTTGTACAAGAATTTCTTTAATTGATGTGATTATTTCGAACCAAAAGTACCCGCACATTGTGAATGAAATACCATATTTCATTTGAGACAACAAAGTCAATCAAGAGTCGTAAAACTAAGTTTTAGTGTCGAACTTAAATTACAAATTTTAATCTTTAGACAATCATTCCTGATTATGTAACTTTCAATTATATAGTGATAATCTTTTCCACGTTATTTCTTGTCACAATTAGTATCCATGTTAGTAAGGTGAAGAATAAAATGAAAAAATATTTTCGTTATGTTTATGAATATACTACTGATTGAAGATCGTGAGTATGTTCTTACAATACTCATATCTCAGCACACGCTTTGACACCTAATTATATCGAAACTTAGAACCATTTTACTTTAATATACGTAACTCTTACAGCGTTGATGTGATACATATACCTACAGACCATTTATTTTTTCTGTTTAAAAATACTGTGAGTATAGCGTTAGACCCCTATAGCCAGCAGTAGCTCTGCCGACAAGAGGTAGAAAAGAAAGTATTTATTTTGACTGCACCTCTGTCCCACGAATTGAGGCTCAATCGATACTTCCTACCTCTTGCTGTAAGCACATGACAACTGCTGCTGGCTATATGGGCCCAACGCTATACTCACGCTATTATAGAAGTTTAAACAGCAAGGATAAATGCTCTGTAAGACAAAATACTCACAAACATTTGAGCTGTATGATATATGGTTACAGTTACAGGTTCAAAAGACCTGTAGTACTTCATATGATGTTAAGGCCTCAACCAAAAACGTCAATGGATAATAATGGAGACAGTTCACAAAAACTTATCTGAAATGCTATGGTCATTAGCTTTTCACCAACGACTACCCCTTACGTCCTGCCTATGTGACCTAAGAACTGTTTACTACAAATGTTTTCATTGCAAATAGTATATTATTGTCATGCACAATTGTCAATTCACTCGTATCAAATTGTTTACTCAACTTGGCAGACATCAATATTTAAATATTTTCAAAAGTTTGCTTTTGCATTGCTCCTTGTAAAAAATACCCTTAATCGATGTGTGACTATAAACTTAAACACGATGGTAATAATAATAATCATGCTACAGTTTAGGAAATGCGGCTTCTATCCTAGTGACACCAACCCCGTGGAAAAAGTCTCCACGACATTTACTACTTTTAAAGCTTTTCATTCATTATTCTAATATTTACTTTTTCACTAATGAAATTTCATATTATTTACTAATGTGTAGAAATTGAATTGAATAAACGATTACCTATTTAATTGTTACAGTTTCTTTACAAACATTTTCTACGCCAGATATGTCTCTAACGATACTACAAGTTAAAGCAATGATATATTCCTATGTATTGAGTATTAATAAATATTATGTAACCTACCATTTACCTACAGAGTTACATAGCATTATCAATTCAAGTGATGACAGTGTTACAACTTACAAGACGTAGGCTGAAAAGAAGATACAACAACCAAAAATACTCAAAGGGCAAATTAGCAAAAACTTTGAAATGAGTCAGTACACGTGCAGTGCAGTGCTATGCCGGTTATAATATGCATACTCAAGAGAAGGATTGCTTGTTGGATGGAATATTTCTTATTTCTTAATAAGTCTTATTTCTATCAGCTGTAACACAAATCATCATTCATCATACTGAAACATTTGATGTACGAAGAAGAAGAAGAAGCACATTGATAAATAAAAATGTATTTTCTCTACAGCGTAAAGTTACTCAATACTGTTGGTTGACTGTCTGTTGAATTCATATTACACTAATAACACAAAATAATATTATATATACCTAAGTAAAAAATAAAGTATTTTTCCTTACTAATTCCTTATGCTTTCTCACTCCCATAATGTTCAAATGGAAGCAACAAAGTTAGATAGAAACAGTGTGAGAATTTTCCATTCATTCCGAATTCATGATATCCATGCTACAATTAAAGTGTGCGAGTATTTCTAATGATATAATTGTACTCCCTGCTAGTGCAAGAAACTCTGTGGAAATATACCGGATGTCTTATACCATACAATATATTATTAACTCTAAACATGGTCTGAGTATATGAAACTATGGGAATCTACATTAAAAGTAAAAAATTCACCAACTACTTCCCATCCGCTTAAGAATCAAATAATACAAAATCTAATGCAGATATGCATGTATGACACTATATCTTTGCTTCTTTGTATCGTCTTGAAAAATGTAAGTCACACCGCATAGAAAAACTCTTTATATAACTTTGTATAACTTACAGACCATTTATCCTTGCTGTATAAAACTTCTATAATAGTGTGAGCGTAAGTTGGACCCATATAGCCAGCAGCAGCTGAGCCTACAGCAAGAGATAGAAAGTATCAATTGCGCCTCAATTCGTGGGGAAAGAGGAGAAGTGAATGCTTTCTACCTCTTGTTGTAGGTACAGCTATATGGGTCCAAAGCTGTACTCACACTATTATGGAATGTCATATAGCAGGGATAAATGGTCTGTATATACTTACCATAAATAAAACCTACAGTCACAGTTAATATCAACAGTGTACATTTTAAATCTCAATTCGAATACAGTTCTGAAATGTAAAACCGTTGCCTGTTTATAAATTACATTGATTTTATCTTATCGTAAAGTCCTATGTTGTCAAGCAACGGCAACTAAATTAAAACGACAAATTAAAACATTTTCACATCATAGAATATGAAAACAGAATTGATGCAATAGAGACATTCCATTCATGAAAATATATATATGATAGAAAGCCTTAGTGAAAAGAAAAAACCAGCACATGGAATCTATCTGTATTAATTATTGAATATTGATATTTTACCTCATGAGTCCTTTTCCATTGAGACAATTGCTCAGCTGCTTTATCTCTGTTCCCATTCATTTTGTTCCTGATTAGAGCCGAAACGTCGAATCTATTTAAACTACAAATTGTAATGAGTTCTCTTGGTTCTTCAACCAACTTTCGAGTTTGCTTACTTTTGCGGGCACTGCACTGGGTGCTCGACTTTTGATTTGAAGAGTTACACAAGCTTTGTTGACCTGGATACAAGACAATTTGGACAGAAAATAGTACAGTTGATTATGACACTTCACTTCACTCGCACTAGAGTTTTACCAGATAGATTTTTACCAAAGAATGATTAGGTAAATAATTATTTACTATATACTTTAGCATCAGCTGCTGCTCACCACCACGTCAGTACTAAATGAACTCTGCGACACTTTTGCACTCTCTCAACTCTCTTTATTGTTCACAATAAATGTGTGCTGAGTGCTTGGGTCGTCGTGTATGATATGTAAATTTTTACTTGACTCAATTCCAATGAATGTATGGACGGACGGATACTCTATATAGTATGGTCAACGGTATAAGAGACCGATAGGCAGTTAAATATCATCATATTATGCATAATATACTGTCTTATAAGTGTCTACCTAGAGTCAACAGATGACAGATTATCAGACAGTGACAGAGCGTTGAACACTGACTGACTTTGAGTAACTGATATAACAGTCACTGGGTTGTTGTTTGAAATTGCTGATATCTCAAGTTAGGGCAGGCCGAGCAGAAATTAACACGTGGTCCATAAGCACTGAATTGACTTAACAAGACAGTCAGTTCAAGAGGGATTGCAGCCCAGCTTCCCAAAGACTCCAGTCTTCAATGTATAGGTATGTACATTTGTTTTATAACAAATGTACTGAATTTAATTGTGATGTGATGTAAGGCTATGTAATAATATACACTAGTGTTGTAGCTGAACTGAAGGGTGAATTGAAACTAGGTTTGATTTGATTGTTTTATTTATTTTAAAGGAATAACCTCATAACTTTAATACAAATACTTGATGGATGATGAACGAAACATGCATTGTTCAGCTTTTAAGGGCAAACTAAACTTTACCCCCTTACAGCTTTATACACATCCATATGAGCCAAGAGCGGAAAGAAGCAACAACATGCACTACAGGTTTATGCTCGCAATTCAGTTGAGTGCTCTACCTAGCTAGGAGTGATACCTTCACATGTATTGAGGAGTTTAGTAGAAACTATTGTACTCCTCAATACGTTTCAATGCATGGGAAGGTATGACTCCTAGGCTATACTGACGAATTATATACCGTCTCCAGACGGTAATATACGCTTTCCCTGAGGGAAAGCTTATAAGAGTTCCTCAGTAGGTACTATTATTTTGTATGCAACCGAATATAGACCGTCTATTTTTATATACTGCATTATATATTATGTATCATTAATACGTGGGTTGCATTAGAAATACAAAAGATCCTTTCATTTTTTAGCGGAAATTTTTAAATTGAGACAGACTGCATTATATTCTCCTGGGTACAATACTGTGTATAGAAAAATTATCCTCCTTCTCTAACTGGGTTTGGTATTTATGATAGTTGGTAGTTTGTACTTTGTTACAATGCGATGTCTCACTGAAAAACTTAGCTTCAAAGGAAATAACGAATTCGTTATTATAGTGTATGAAGAACCAAGAACTCCCTCCTTGGATATAATTATCAAGGAAAAACAAGTTTTTATTTTTCTCTCTCTCTCTCTCAGAATATGTGTGTATAGGTTATATCGTTTACAGACTACACACTGTACTGATACCAATAGAAGTATTTTTAATATTCATAGACATTATAATTTAACTCTGCTTTACATGTGTACGTATTGAATATAACGTAAATCAAGCTGAATAAACCAGCATAGAGTACTGATAAACGGAAAATTATTATCTTACCTGCGTTACTTATAGATAGACTCATGTAAACTTAAGTTGTGGCTTGGCTGTGTATTGAATGTGATATAATTCATAGTTTATTAAGAAGCGTGAGGTTCTTTATGTTAATGTTCTCTCTGTGTGTGTCCGTGCAATAACTTTTGAACTCTTCGACAGATATAGTCCAAATTTGGCACAAGTGTTTATGAGGTCAATGGCTCGGTTAAGTTCGAAGATGGGGTCAATCGGTCATAGGTCGTCAGAGTTATTGACATAAGCTGAAGTGTTGATGCTTTGGACAATGGAAAATCCAAAGTTATTTTTGATGCACTGTATACACAGTTCATGTGTTTATATGCGGGCAGAATTTAGCCTCTCTCAAGATTTATATGTTCTCATGTATTCAAATATATTAAGTCTTCAGATATATTCAGATATGTTGTGTATTCATATACTGCTAAAAGCAAGTCATTGTGCCCGCCAGTCTGTCAACGTTATTTGCCTTGAAGTTATATGATTGCTATATGGTTGC
>JAAXYV010000539.1:0-11904 GCA_036851875.1 Novacerus sp. FZ-2019
GATCGTCGTCACAGAGACTCGACTTGCACCATAGCAAAACTAAGCAACGCAGACCGGAGCAGAGTAGTTTTAGTTGAGTTCAGTTGAGAGAGATACTGCAGAATATAATGGTTGAAAGACTGTAGAGTAGTAGAGTAGAGACAAGTTCGACGGAGAGAGAGACAACAAGTACGAAGACTACAACGCAGAAGGCAGCATACTATTATACATACACTACTGTACCATCCAATCCATAGTAGTTAGCCACCACCACACGTTTACACTAACATCCACCCAGAGAGCACCTTCTGCCAATTCCGAACTTCTCGATCTACTACAAAAAGTCTCCCTCCATTCTCCCATTGCTTCGTAAAATAATGTCTACATATTGTACATTTGTATGTACTTGTAGTTGTACTACTTGTTAAAAGAGCAGAGCACAACCACATCTTCTGCTATTACATTATTATTACATTCTTTCTATTTCACACTCACATATATACATATATATATGTATATATATACACACACATATATATATACATATATACACTGACACATTACCCACACCAAACCAATCATCTAATCACCACCACCACCACAATAAACCTATTTGATATATATACACTCTAATCCCTCTGTCTCTCTCCGTATCATTATAGCTAAGGCTAAATTAAAACCCTTTACTCACCCATATAATGGAATAAAGAACACAAATAGTAAATCCCAAAACCCATTATTATTTCCATATAACCATATAATATGATTAGCTGATCATGTCCATGATAATAATAATAATGTATTTACTGTAAAATCTGTATTATAAGCCTGTCATAGATCACTGATTAAGCGCTCAAGTGAAAGTCTGTCTAGATTTAGATGTCGGGTAGAATTATCTTCATAATTAACATAGTTCTAACTCCGTAAACCCTGTAAGGTTCAGGATTATGATAAAATTTAACTTCTTGAGATAAAAGTCCGAGTTTCTGAGGGGGGTTTTACTGTTAATTCTGACTGCGAGGAATGACACATAACTGATGATTAAATTGTACATACTGCATAAAAAAAATAACCATCTTTCAATATCTCATTCCGAGGTTTGTATATAGTTCGTCCGTGTGTACCCCGTATATTGTATAGCCCTTCAGAACATCTATTCATATAGCGGAGTCGAACTACAGCAATAAATGTAATGAAGCATAATGATAGAATAATATGAGCAATGAACATTGCTTAATAAGAGTACTACGACGATGTTATGTTAGACATGGTATTATGACAACAAGTTGACTTGACTTGATTTACTTCCAGATTACGAAAGAATCATACATTGATAGTCTAATACAGAGCAATTGTAATTGTGTCGTGTTGTGAGACATTTATTATAAATCGTGAAATACTATCCATCGTCTCAATTTCACTTTATTTGCGTTGAAATGGAATTGACGTAGCTCTCATATGTCTACGATAGGATGACATCAACAAACAATAAACACAACATCAAAATAGAAAATAATGTAATAGCATGCAGTAACTTTGTAGTGGCATCATTCATTTCATTACTATTGCTTGATATTGTAGTATTATATTACATTATTACATTACATTTAAATTCCATTCCTTATACACTAACTGACTTCCCTAACAACATGTCATTCACCCTATACCCTACTACACCTGAACTTGACCCATATTTATAATATTATTACCCAGCCACTCAACATTATTAAGTCTTAGCGTTGTACTCAGCAGTGAGCACATCACTGGTTAATGGTTGATGATCGCCCCAATAGCCCCATCGTCTGTATATAAGAACAAACACCAGCAGTTAAGTTGTGTAAAACCTATGGCACCATCAACAGCACAATCCTTGTTCTATTGCTATGAATGAATGAATTTAATAAACATCTATATCTAGATCAATTTTCTATGTCAACCTAGCACTTTTTTATTTTCTTAAATCTGATTGAGTTGCATGTATTTGAATTACATTTTACTGAAGACTTTAGAATAGATTTATGCACACCATTTTAATGACCTTCCAGGTTGAGAGGTAATAAAAACAAGTCCAGTGGGTAGTAGGTAGGTATTTAACATCAGAGCCGTCGAAAATCTCAATGGTTTTATTTCTAACCTTGAAATTGAAATATTTAACATGATTGGTTATTTTACACATTAAAACTAAATTACATGTTCATAAAGTGTTTTCAGAAGTATACATGACAATGTGGCCTGACCATTTTTATGTGTTTGAAATAATTGAGTGATCAAATATTTTTAACAATGCGTCATAACATTTTTCATGAGTGTGAGTCATCAACTAAGACCTAGAAAGGTGTATAGTGTTGGAATGTTTAACTTAAGGATAAGGATTAAAAGCATAGGAATATTAAAAATGAAAATGAACACGAACCAAGTGTGTGTGTGTGTGTCACTACACCTATGGCTAAGTGTTTCAGAAAAATTATGGATTTGTACCCTTTTGGCCAGAGTTTATCGTAATACTATCATGATAATAATATCATGTGTGGTTCAGTCAATGCAGTTCAAGTCTTGTCAATTTTGACTTTATAAGAATAAAATTAGTTATAAATACAAGGGTAACAAGAAGGATGACGTGGTCAGTTCCCATTGGTCTTTAACTCTTAGCATTGGTTGCAATTCTTAGAATGTGTATACCAATTGGACGCTTGTTTCTGTAAATCATATAGGTTCATTGGTACATATTCTGCGTGTACATGTATCCCCAAGTATTCATGTATGATGCAGAGTAATGTAGTATACTAGGTAGAGTATGTGGTGTATACAATAAAATAAAGTGTAAAATATTTGTTCAGTTCATTCATTCTTCATTCATCCAACCATCTCATTATCTTTCGTCAATAATGACCATGGAATTCATCATGGCCCAATATGATATGGGTAATATACTTCAGCAATGATTGAGAAGTGTTATTATTTCCAATGCGTAAATTCCTTGGTGTACGATTTATTTTATATGTAATATTGGGCCTGTGCTGCCACCAGTTTCATGCTAGTTGATTTTATTGGTACATTCTAGTATATTGATTGACTTTTGTTATGACTATTAGTTGACAGTCAGTACAAACACTGAATTAAAAATCATTCAGGCTTTGAATGAGGTTATTGAGTATAAGTAAAGATATTTGGGTGTATGCGCTTTACAAACTCATCAGCCTAATATTGAAATATTGGTGAGACTACCTATAATACAATGCAGTAAGTAATAGTCAACCAAAAATGCTTTATTAATCAAATGAAAATTCAACTCCTGTAAAAGCTTAGTTGGTTTAATTACTTCACACAACCAAATTTTGAATTCATGCCTTTTCAAAGTCTGTCAAAATCGAGGATCGGAATTCCTCGAATTGACAGTAAACTGAAAATCTAAACTACGGCAGTCATTTCTTGGATTGAACTGTTTCTACTCGGCACGCATGCTACATGGGAACAAGCAGGCGGCAAGCATTCTTTAGTTAGTATAAACCATAAATAAACAGCAGACCACAATGCACTTTACCAAATTACTTTAGTGTTTACCACATTACCGCTACTATACCTTGACCACGAGCTTGTATTTATATTGAATATCCTATTACTATTGTGTCTGCTGTTTTTGTTGTTGTTGTTGTGTGTGTGTGTGTGAATTGGCACACAATAATGCTGACATCATGTCAATATTATTATCAATAATTGTCATGTGTCGAGTATTCTAATAGTAAGGGGTGTTGAATGTACACCCGTGCTACGAAACGAAAATCCATTAGAATCATACCTAGCTTTTACGTTATTCACAATTAAATATTTGACATACATATTATAGAGGTGTTGCATTACACTGGAAAATCCCTATAAAATTTAGAGTCCTGTGAAGAGTTTTGCGATGCTGTGGCGGC
Organism: Novacerus sp. FZ-2019; assembly: GCA_036851875.1. Classification (NCBI taxonomy): domain Eukaryota; kingdom Metazoa; phylum Arthropoda; class Collembola; order Entomobryomorpha; family Tomoceridae; genus Novacerus; species Novacerus sp. FZ-2019. Next base: position 3,897 of record JAAXYV010000539.1, read on the forward strand.
CTCTCTGTATTTCACCGAATCATCAGTGGTAGTTGTAATCAACTTCTCCAGCATCTATATAGTTTCACTTTCACTACCTGTTCTTACTTTCTGGATATACCCTACTTATATAGGTACTCATCAGAATTATGTTGAAAATGACATATTATTATAAACATCAATTTTCGCCAAGGTGGTTTTATTTGTAGGATTTCTACCCGGAGCCGGATGCGCAAACACGCCCGAAAGGAAACAAATTGAAACATTATTATACAGAATATGATGATCGAATCGGTATCTAGACTGGTGTATATGTATCACTTCAAAACAAGTGTTCACTCACTCTTACTCTCCCTTTATTACATGAGAAAAAATACGATTCAATGCAATATTATAGGATGCTCATTTCGCGTGCCAACATAAATGCATGCCAATTTTCAAATACCTGCATACAATGTACAAAATAATAATATATATCACATATCAAGCCAGACAGACAATCACACTAGGTAGAGCCGGCCAAGCCCAGAATCAGATAATGCGCTCTCGAAGTGAGTGTATGTGTTAATATGCTGCTACCTATGTATTTATCGCAATTCCCAAGTCTCCCCGGCTAAACAGCGGCCTCAATAATCTCATAATCTCGTCATTAAAAAGAATGCTAAACATAAATACATTCAATTTGCCGAACCAAATACTTAACTACCTATATATAGTATTTTAGTATGAGTAGCAGAGTAGTATTGTTTAAAATAAATAGAGTGCGGGGTGGGGTGAGAGGATGAGGAGTTCACGGACAGTGAATACTAGCCTGATGCTTGGCTTGGTTTATAGAAATTCACTAAAGGTATTATTGATAACTATTGAATGTATCATTGTTGATTTGATGTCACATTTCCGGAAAAGGATTCCATTGTTAATTTTATAATGGGTGACGGTGGTGAAAACCCAGTGAGGGCTGCTGTTGGTGTGCTTGGTTAGTAATTTAGTAATCCTGAGCTGGTGCTGGAAGGCTATATAAATAGGCTGTATATTAGTATTTAATATTTAACATTGAGCTTGGGAGAAGTATAGATAGAATATAATATCTGGCGTATGGCGTATGGTTATAGCTGTAATAATCATAAACTCGATGTATTATTATGAGGGTTATATTAATAGTTATTCAAGTACTTATGCATTCTGTGTCGTACATAGTACATACTGTTAATGTTAATACTGTGTAAACGTCAACATCAAATCAAAGGTATCAGGTTTCTTGGGTTTGTTTTTTATTTTGAATTTGGATTAGGAGCTCACTTGTTGCGAGTTATGAATTGAATGGATATTGTATTCTTGGATTTTGTTATGGTTTAATAATTGAATTTCAGAAGTAAATAGTAAATGGGAAAAAGTAGTACAGCCTCGTCCAATGAAGATGTCTATGATTACCAAATCCAATTTGAGAAGTCACAAAATGGTGTAACTGAAGTCCTCGCCTCAAAAATCGAAAGAATGCATTATTTAAAAACGGAAATAACTGGACAGGCCATAACCAAGATTAGATATGTTTAGGTTTACTTGCCTGGTAATGGTTTAGAAGTTAAGAGAGATACTACTTGTGCACACTCTTGATATATAGCATAATATTATGGAAAAGAGACAGATATGAGAATCCTTGGACTAATGAGGAGAGGCGACGAAGACGGAGAGGACAGACAACGATATGGATGGGAATGGAAATGGGAAGAGAACCTCATAAATATGTTGATGCTGAGATTGTTTGTTTTGATAGTTTATTTATTTTGAGTCTCATTTCTTGTACCAAGAATACTACCAGAACTGAATTCGTGAATATGTCGCGTGAAGTAACAAACTATATTATAAGACCAAATGAGATGGAAGTTGGAATGGAAGTGCATTTATAATCGCATCAATGCAATCACATAGAATTTGGTAAAATTAAATGAGAAGCTAGGAAATGGTACATGAACGTATTCTATGGGAATTGTGAGTAAGTTAGCTTTGGATTTTACGGTTTTTTATTTTCATCAGTATGTACAGTAGTTAAAGTTTAGAGAAGCCCATTATTGCACAATGCATGTCGTGTGTGCCTACAATGTATGTAAAGTTAAATATGCAGGCAAAGTTAAGTTGAGTGGAGAAGGAAATACAGATAATAGACGTACGGGTTGAGTTGAATTGACTTGAGTGTGGTAAATAGTAAATAGGATTGCTATTGGTTTGGTTTGGTACAGTGGGAGGGAAAGAGTTAAATAGGAGAAGGTATTAAAAAAGTGGCTCAAGTGAAGACAGCTGACGTGACTTCAACTATAACACATACATGGCATTGGGATTGCTTTGCTTATTCCGTTGCAAAGGGTTCATTTTTATATACACAGCAGATATGGATGTCGTCCGCAGGAGCTGCATTGGAGTGTTTGTAGGAGAAGCTTATGTACAAGGAAATAAAATTCAGTCAGTGGTAAGCACGGGAAAACATGAAAAGTGCTTACTACAGGGTTTATGTGTTGTGGTGAATGTGAATCCTAGTTCAGGACTGCGTGCCGCCACAAGCGGTTTGTAAAGCAAAGAAAGCGTACGAGGAGCTTGGATAGTTTGAGTTTTAGTTTGTGTAGCACAGAGCCAATTGGATAATTTCGTTCATTCGCCTGCTGATTCGCTCTCTTACCAGAGCACTGGGTACTTTTGCCTTAACACATATCCATCAAACTTGGTGCAAAAAACCCGGTCATTTAAATAAATTATTCAGTTTTAACCATTAAGTGTCTACGGATATGGGCGAACAAGTTAAGATTGGGGATTTGGTGTGGTGAGTTAATACCTATGGTTAACGAAATTTTTATATACTATTTTTGCTCAAATACTCAAGGCTTTGGATTCGATTAGTTTGGTTTGGTTGTGTTGGTGTTTCCCCCACTTTCGTTGACTCTGTTTTACGCGGCATCGGATTATTAACCGTCTCTCTCGTTCTTTCACTGTTTATCATAATTTAAACATTGCGTGATTCAACGATACACGTCAATTTACCTTTCAATACTTTTAACAGGGTAAATGATTATGTTAATGCCAATACATTTCTGGGTAGAAACTTATCCAGATTGTGTCAGTATGAATGATAAGATTTCAGTTTCATCAACTTCAGATGTTACAAAAAATAGAGGCCTGTATATTATTTTGTGCATGATTTTGAGAATTTGAAAACAAACCCTATTGGATGTAAATTGGATTCATTGAATTCACCACCAGCATGTTATTCATAAAGCACGGTTAATTTATTATTTTATTCAGCAATTAAATGGGTCACCTGCTCAGAATTGGGAGTTTGCACCAATTCAAAACAACACGAGTCCATTATGTTAATAATTATATAAACCAGGTCTAATTAGTTGTAAATAGTATTAGTTAAAATTGTGCAGTCACTAGGCCAAATTTAAGTTTGGCACCAAAAGTTATGGTATTCGTTTAAATGTTGGAATTTTTATTGCAGGGCAAAGATGAAAGGATTTTCCCCGTGGCCAGGAAAGGTAAATATTTAAAATTTGTGTATTATATACATGTATATATATTTATATACCTATATTATAATATATTGAAATATAAGCTGCTACTGCATAATTTGAGTTTTAATTGTTCGTTTTTGTTGATAAAGGTTGCGAATCCAGTCGGTAAAATGAAACGCCCTAAGTCGAATAAGCTGATGCATTGCATCTGGTTTTTTGGATCAAATAACTTTGCGTGGATTGAAGACCATAATATCAAACCTTATCAAGAGTACAAAGAACAACTGTCGAAGGCCTGTAAGACTGTTTTATTCAAGGAAGCTTGTCTTGCAATAGAGGATTACATAACGAGGAAAGAGGCTGGTGAAACAGTTGACGAAGATATTTCTTTTATGGAAGAAACTATCGAAGATACAACTTCACCTACTACCGAAAATTCAACGGCTAATTACCTGGGGGCGGATGACTCTCCTTTGGACGACTACAAGCCTATAACATTTAAAGTACGTTACTGATAGTTGAATTATAAAATCCTTTTATATTCAGGCAGTGGTAGAAAATGTGAATGATTAACTACATAATATCTTTTTTCTAAACTCTTTCATCTGAAATGCAGCCCCCAAAAAAGAAGAGAGGATCAGATATTGAGAATGGGGAGACTTCCGCTACGGTACGTTCTGTGACTCCAAAGAAAAGGCGGACATCAGTTATCGAAAAAAGGATAACACCTAAATTATTCAATCATACGCCTAGGAAGTCAGCGGCTTCAAGTTTCTTGGACCGACCAGCTAGCATTTTGAGACCGGTAAGTGATGTCTATTAAATTTTTTGGACATTACTACTTTCAGGCAATCGGTGTTCAATTATTTAAAGTCGGTTTTTGTTTTCAACAATTCCGTTGAATTTTGTGGAAGCAGAATAATTCCGGTATTGGCTCTCGTGTCTTAGACTAGTACTTCTCCAAAAATACACAATTACTTCGAGCTTGTATGTATCAACTTCGAAAGTAAGCAGATCCATGTTGAACGTAGTAGTAGTAATAATTTAGCATTTCTTACATAATTTCTAAGCAAATTGAGTTTGTTTTCACGTAATCGATTTGTATTAATATCTTGATTTCCAGCAGGTAGGATCAAGTTATGAACAGTAAGATGATAAAGCTAATATTTTCCTTCTGTCACATAAAATTCTTGCATTTGTCTTACTGTACAAACTAATGTACTGAACTGTTATTGAACAATATATTATATCATATATTATTATTATTTGTTTAGTACTACGTACGCAAACCACAGACCAAACCGATTTTTTTTTACCTTTATCATCATCCGATATCATTTTTTTAACACTATTTAAGTCACGGATTTCGGCTCTTTCCGAATCAACAAATTGATTGGTGGTAAATAACTGATTTTCATTGTTGTTGAATTGTTTGGTTAATTTATTCCCTGACGATTTTTTTGCTGAGTTTTAATTTTTTTTAAAGTCATTCCGTAGTTGTGTTTTGTATTTTTTACAATCCTACGCCTAAAGTTCAATAATTTAAGCAGGTTAGGTCCTCTCAATGTGTGGGTTTTGTAATGTAATGTAACCCTGTGAAACTTCCCTTACAAATCAAACTTTGTATTTGCAAGGTGTGTGCCCTCTAAGCATAGATTTGAGGAGACAGTAGGAATTAGGTAGTTTAGTAGCGCCTGTTATCAATTTGACTATTTTAGAAACCGTTGTTCAGCCTCCATTGCAGTCATGCCTTGTGTTGTGTTATTACTCTACCACGAACTCCATGTTTGTACTAAATTGCTTCTGCGTACAGTAAGAAGAAGTCTACAATAGTTCAGCAGACTTTGGGCTTGTTATTAGGTAATTAGGTTTATCAACAATGGCATCAATGTAGAAATGATCTATTATTGAGGCGTGGTTCTGGAAATGGCTTATGAATATATGTATTTTTGATCTGAATTTGTAATTATGAAATGCAATTTAGCGATTTAAGGAAGCTGTGAGTGAATCCGAAAGCACTAATTTTTCACAGAAATAATCCATGTGTGTAATTCTGTTTGTATGTTGAATAGGATATGGCGCCATTAAATGTCGCCCACGTAAGCCAAACGCTTAAAGACAAAAAAATTACCCCCTCAACGCTGAAGTTCGGGTTTCTGGGGTTGGGGATCATGGGCTCAGGGATGGTTAAAAACCTGCTAAATTCGGGTCATCATGTTGTTGTTTGGAATCGGTCCCCTGAGAAGGTAAGAAAGATTTTATGAAATTAATATGTTCATGTACGTGAATGGAGTCGTTTCTTTTTTCAATTAAATTTAGGATCAATTAAATTTAGGAAGATTTTAGTTTTTATTCGTTTGATATATAATCCACGAGCTTCAGACATATACATAATATGTATTTATATATATACTGGTTATACACAACCGACTCATTGTCTCATGCCCATTTATTTCCATTCTTATTATAACAACAACTAACAGTCTCACAATCCACGATCCAACGAGTGTACTAAAGAGAATTATATCAAGGTGTTACGTTTGATTAATTTACCAATTAATCATTTACTTAACTGTATTTTACTTTTGGAGAACAAAATCTGACTAGTAGTACAGTACAATACACCGACACAGGTAATCTCAAAAATTGATGTACCTATTTTTAAACAGCATTTATTAGAAAAACCCAACAAACAAAGATGTTTGCCTACACACGTATCTATCTTTACGTGATATCCTAAGTATAGTATTCTCATCTGTATTAATAATATGTATTTAGTTTACATTTTTGTATTATTATTATTATTATTATTATTATTATTATTATTATTATTATTATGTCAATATAGGTTTAGTTAGGTTTGAACCACAATTATTAAGTGTAATTTGTGTTTAAGTATTTTTATATGATGCTTTAAAATAGAACAGTTAAATGATTACACTAGTTTAGTTAGTGGTACCCAAGGCGTGTTATTGATGCCTTTTACATTTGTGTTTTAGCAAGTTGAACTTGAGTAAGACTACCATTTTAAAATTTCATTTCATGCATAGCATTGACTTTCACTTGGAAGTCTGTCTATCACTTTAATTCGGATTACCCCTACTGCTTCAGCTAGTTAAATTAAGTGAAAGTAATGCATATGTGAAATTTCTCACAGTTAGGATCGCATATTAATGTCCAACAGAACTAATGAGAGATATTAAATCATCAAATGAGTTTTAGTTTATTCATTTATTGGGCAATAAACTCCAATAAAACTACATAACTTTTGCTCAAAACGCTGGATTTTTTTTAAAAGATAAATACTTTAGGAACCGCTAGAATCTTTTCATCAGTTCTAAAGGTTGTTGATAAGTGCAGCTACGGATTATAATGTTTATAATAGGCAATATTTGCTGCTACAATATTTTGCAGTGGATGGAAATCGATAGATTTCATCATTACATTATGTTCTTGTAGCTGGTTAGATTTCCTCCGTTTCCGTGTCTTTCTCCTTGTTCGCCACAGATCTGGAACAACAGGGCTTGTCTTCATTTTCTTCTTCATCTTTGACATTTAATACACAGGAATTCTCCATGGCAAATGATACTGATTTTGCTGTCTCCGACTTGATACCCAAGTATGGAGTCATAAATTCTGGTGGAATGAGAAGAGAAATGTGTTCCATTTTTTCAATCGCAAACTCGAGACCTTCTTCACCCTCTGTAGATTGACATAAACCGTCAATGGGTTTAAAGTCGGTAACATCATCCAAGTAGATAGAATCCGTTCGTCCACATGCTCCCATTCCTCGGCAGGTGTCAAAATTTAGAGTGCGTGGAAGATTCTCCAAAATTTTATTAAGTGTTTGGGCTTGCCACTTGTAGGTTTCACGGATGCGAATCAGCTGATGACTACTGAATTTACAAACTCGGTTTCGCTGAAAAAGATAATTCTCACGTACCCTGCAGAGTTGATGAGCAGAGTAGCTTGACACTTTGCGAACCTACATAGGTTATAGCATACAAAAAATTGTATACGTTCAATTGGAAATTACTCTGGTTACATTACTGCAACTATTCTTCATTCTAATTTATTAAGTACCTGGTCGTGATATTGATCTCGCATGGTATGAAGTTGTTGAGTACCGTACTCCCGTATATCGGATAAGTTCTTCGTTTGTGTTGTATAACTTTCTCTGATACGCTCAAGTTGAAGGAAGCAATTGTCTTTAATTCGCCTCGCCTAGTCAACACAAGAGAGTACATTTTTACACACTGTCTCAACTCAACTCACTATCCACTGGTGGCTAAATCTGTGTTTGTCTAAAAGTCATGTTTTTACATACCTGCATATTGTAGTTATCACGCAGCCAGTCGAGTTGTGAATTATTATGTTGTTCCATAGACTCAAAGAAGGCGCGAACCCGTCGAGCCTGGTTGGCAGTAACACAATTGATTCCAAACCTGTAATTATAGAGTGGAGAATTTGTTTAAGAACGTGGAAATGTAAAATAATAATTGTAGGCATTATTTGAATGTTTAAAA
>JAAXYV010000540.1:0-11900 GCA_036851875.1 Novacerus sp. FZ-2019
TAATAGTATTACTAGAATTTCATGTTTTGTTATTATTAGCTAAGATTGTTGTATTTGTACATATAAGCATTTGTTTAAGTTAAAATAATTTATATATGTATTGACTATATGTACGAAAATTAATAGGAATACAAAAGTATGGTGTAATGGAATGGTATTAGAACTTACTTAATAAAAATACAAAATTTAAAATTGTTAGCTGAATCTATGATAGTTTGTTAGCTACCGTTAGACATTGAGCACGTGTTAATGATCAGCCTGGAGCTGTACATGGTGTCAATTGAATAAAGCAAAATCAATCAATCAATCAAACCCTATTGAAAATTTTCTTTACTTCCTAAATTTGGAATTTTGTAATATGTTGAAAATTGAAATTTAATTTTTCTATTTCTGCATTTTTATGAAATTATTAACTGATTACGAGTCGAATGTAACAAGATTTCTTTTTCAAAATCAATGATTGCATACTCAACAATTTCAAAGCTTTTCAAAATTTTGCATTTGTTTTCTCGAATTTTGAAATTTCCCCTTACAAAAATCTCGATGGTCTATCCAGAGATCTAATGCAAACTTCCACATTCAAATCGATCCAACAGGGTTCTCAGTATAGCCTTCGCGCAATTGTAATTGTAACGGCTTTATTGCCAAAAAACATCATACTGAACATACAAGACAATCTTATTTCCACGAATTGACAGTCACACTCACAGTCATACAATCATATATTTTTTTAAAACTTTTTTTAATGATGAAAGTTGTTGATGTAACTCATGACATACTACTTAAAAAATACTGTCACATTTAATCAACATTATCATTTCAGGTTAGTTATCTATCGAGTTTTAGAATAGGACCGCAAGACATTAAAATGCAGTTAAAATACGATAACATTACTGGGTCAACTTAAAAATGTAGAATAAACTAAAATAAATACAACTAAATCGTTACAGTCAACAAATTATATACCCTAATTATGTACCTAGATATATTCTAATGCTAACATATTTTTTTCGGCTATCATTCATAAGAGATTTCACCGTCATTTTCAATGTTAGACCCCCTTCAATCTTTTTAATCATAATAGGAAGCTCGTTCCCTAATTGAATAGCTCTAGCATGAAACCTTTTTGCGTAAGAATACATAAAATTAACACCACCTTTGTGTATTCCCCGACCCAAACGGGGGAGTTGTTACCTTAAAACGGAACCATTTGCATTATTTGACCGCTACAGTATGCTTGAATTAGTACAAATTCGGCGACTCCTGCGTTGTCCGATTTGACTAAAAGTTGCTCCATACTCAGATTTGCATATTTAACTTTGAAATTGCCAAATATATCCGACATATCGTTTTACTTACATGATTGACTCCAGAAATTTAACCGTGATTAAATTCCGTTATTATTCCAACAAAGGTTTATCTGCATATATTTGATGAATGAAACTATTTTATTCATCAACATCGTTCATTATTAATCAGACAATTCAGTCCTGGAAAGAAAATGAGTGCTTTCGGACCCCAAATCTCTGTCGATTACTTTCGATTTCTCGATAGTGTTCGAGAAATCGAAACTTTTCTACAGAGTTTTGGGGTGCCAAACCTTAACCCTTATAAAAGATACTGAAGCTGAGGTCGAGTAAAAGAATTCGCAGTGTTGGACTGGCCAATGAGCCCCTGTGGCCGGGTCAAAATGGCCAAAATTAAAATAATACATTTTTAGTTTGAATGCACGGAGAAAATAATAGAAATCTCATACCTCCATGACATCAGAGCAAGGCACAAGATCTAAAGTTAAATGCAATTGAAATATATCGCGTAATTTTGTTATTTTGGACGATGATTTTTGCCTTTTGGCCGTATTGGCCCTGGACATGGCCATGAGAGGGGGTGTTGGCGGGCTAAAAACCGATACTGAGAATTCGTAATTTAAAGAATTTGACCTTGACTTCGAGGCGAGACCTTAGTAGAAAACTTTAGGCTCAGGTCGAGTAATATTATTATCCTTAATAAAAGAATTGAGCTTGAACTGAATATTGGTTATAGTCACGTTTGACCTCTTTACCTTTGGTGCAGGTACCCCATCTTCCAACTGGTTCTATTTTTTATCACAAAAATTTGTGTACCAAGTTAGGTTAAGATCGCTCACAATTGTATTTTGATTTGAATTTAATTCTTTATTTAAGTGATTTTCCACGGTTAAATCATAGACTTATCTACCCCTGCGTATCACGTTAAATACTAAAATAGTGTACAGTAGTATGGCGGTGAGCAGATTAAGGGGCACCTCATACCCCGTGATATTAAGGGGCAATGTCATGTTACCTCCTTATATTAAAGAGCATCGCATATTACCTCCTAATATTAACGGGCGTCTCATATCACCCCATCAATCTGATCACATCTTAACAGTCCACGACGTTTCATGTTACCCTCTGATATTCAGGAGCACTGAACAAAATATCATACAAATTTCATACCACCTTCAATATCAGAGGTAATATGAAGTTTTATATAAGATTTTGTTCAGTGCCCCTTAATACCAGAGGGTAATATGAAAATGACTATTAAGATTTGACACGATCAATGGAACAATACGAGATATCCATAAATATCAGGAGACAGTATGAGATGCCCCTTAATAGCAGGGAGGCAATATGCGATGCGGCTTAATATCAGTGAGGTAATATGCGACCCCACTTACTCTGCTCACTCATTACTCAGATATATATGTAAAGGCTTACAGAGTTTCTCACAACAATCTCACCACGAGTTGCAGGATGTTGGTAGCTCGACGCCTGCACGACGAATGAGCATATGAATCATTCATCCTAAAGGTATTTTCGTATGAGTGTTGAGAGTAGAAAATATACCACAGCAATCTATATTTGGATATTCTGTAAATGACTCGTGTTTGTGTAAATGGATATGAAAATTTGATAATAAGAAGTATCAGATAATGCATTGTTGATTTAAGTTGGAAGAATTAAAAATTTCAGTCATACATAAACTCGAAACTCCTGAAAATCCGAATCTCCCGCGTAACTATATCATGATCAACAGAAAAGATTATACTGCACACAATTTAACAATCTGATATTTATTTTTTTAAATTGTCTATAATCCAAAATAAAAAATACAGGACAAAATGTTCAATACATAAATTAAAACAAAATTTAATGAATCATGCATTCTCATCATGCCTGAGCAAAACAGTAGTACCGCGTGTAGCGGGAAGATCAGTAATTTCATGATTTCTTGGAAGCAAATCTGTAGGATGGTCTACAGATGAATGTCCTGGTATAGTTAAATCATCAAACGTTCAGCTTCAGAGCTCCAGCATAAACGTCGAGTTCTCATAACCCAATTAATCCTTTCCTGTATGTTTTTGAACTCGTGATGCTATATCGATCCCCATAAGCGAACATCCCTCACCCTTTGAAGTAGAATATCTGAACAAAAATTGAAATGTTGAAGTTCCCGATTGAATGCTCTCATTAGCCATGCACGCTGGTCAGTCTCGGTATTTATCGATTCTTGAGGATTTCCAGCAATCCATCGATATCGGGCATCCTTAGGCTCTCGTATGCACACGCGGTGCAGATGCTAGGCCATGATGTATGGGATACCGCATAAGATGTCAGGACCTTGTTCAGCCGCCCGAACATCCTGAGAAGGGAACTGCATAACTCTTCTACACTTGAAATTGTTGTTACGTCGAGGACGGGTGAATGGAAGCTCCAATACCGAATCTAAAACCGGGAAGGAATAATCATCCGGATTAAATATGAATGCAGGAGGCACGTCATGTTCAATTTCCTAAAACCCTTCACCATCCACTAAAAAATAAAACAATCAAAAAAGAGTATACTATAACAAACTAATGTACCAAGACCTGAATAGAAATTAAAAAAAAACTAGAATTTGCAGAGAGTGGAAGGTTATATGAAATGAATCCTACACCATCTGAAATGTTAAAAACGAATTTATACGAATAAATGTATTATAGAATTACATTTTTTAGTAATAGTAGTAATGGTAATAATAACTTACGATCTTCATACGCGACCTCTCTTGCAACAATTCGGTTGCTAGAACCCCGTTGCTGCAAGCCGTTATTGCTTGACATGATGAATAGTATAGTGAATGAATAAATGAAAAAAATGAGAATATCAAAATTGATAATTTCTTCTGGAAAAACGGATTTGAGTTGTAGGTTGTGGCGAGAGCAGGCTGTATGGAAAATGTTCAAGTTCCACTCATTTATATATGAGGAAAATATATTAAGACTGAAAAACATGACGAGGGTACTTTGCATTAGTCAAGGTACAAATATGTAAAATATAATGTTTCTGTTTGTAGTATAACAATACAGAAGGGAAAACGTACAAATTAGTCAAAGTAAACATCAGCTTGTAAAGTCCACTTCTTGACTTAGTGGTTTAAAGTCGCCAATCTCTATCTACTGCCTTGGATCGAATCTGTAATTGCTAGTGTAAATAGCTGCAGATATGGACTAAATTATGGTAATGAGAAGGTTTTTCATTCCCAGTGGATTAGGCTAATATCCGTATCTCTGTGATTAGATATGCGAATTCCTATACCCCAAGGGTTTTTCCTTTCCTACGGTAGCTTATTTTTAAGTCTGCTGCTCGAATGAGAATTGCCAATACAAACTGCGAAATAATAATAAAAAAACATAAGTTGAAAAATGAAATATTTGAGCCCTCATGGTGAAATTACCACTCCGGCGGATATCATGTTGTAACACGTATTTTTTAAAAGGCAAAACCCAAAAAGCGAAATGGAAAAAGATTAGTGATTAATTTTGGGATTCTGAAGGGTCTTCGTATTTGATAAAAGAATATTCCGTTACATATGTACAGTACGGACGGGTATATAAATGTCTGGAGAAACTATCAGAAACCATCACTCTCACTTTCGCTTGAATACCATTACACCGTATCCACACACATACACTAGGGTGCCAGAGAAAAATGAATTTTTGTTTTTTTCTATAGGTTTCTAACTTCTTACCACGCCAATTTGTTCCATTTTATGAAGAAAAAATCAGTAAAATTTTTATCCCATCTGGTGAACTTTATGGGTCAAATCTGGTTAACTCAAGTTGTCAACGCAGTTAAGGGAGCAGTAGCTTGGTGTTGCAGTATGGAAGAATTGTTGCCGAGAAAACTACCATTTTCTACAGTTAAACCATAATAATATGTTTGTGATAGTTTTTAGTCATTCGACGTTTAGATTGGATCGAGTGAACATTAAATTCAACATTTTCTTATAAAACAGTTTTACCTGAAATTAAAGTTAATATAAATGTGTTCACTGACGTGCTGATCATTTTATTGAATAACCTTATCCGAAGTATTTCCGGCAAGGAAGTTAATTTAATAAATAGCATTTTGTCCTCTTAATTAGAGGTGGTCCTTTGAGAAGTCTAGTTAGACTTAAATAAGAACACTTCGTAGAATCAAGTCCAGCCGTGACACAAGTAAAGCATGGAAATGGGCATATGAAACAGCATATCAAAACTCAACACGGGAGCGCGACCCCTCATTCTGTTGCAATGAGGCCAAAGAACTATCTTCTCAATATGTGAAGCAATTTCGTATAGTATCCCAAATGTACACCTTCAGGGGGTGTACCTTTGGAAGTTTGTAAATTAAATCATTTTTGGCCGTATACGGACCATAGGGTGTTCCCTATATGGTCGATTTGAAAACACTCAATATATTAAGTTGTTTCATATATTGAGGAAAAACATCAGTAAAAACTTAGGCCCACAAACATTGGAACACAATGAGGGGTCGCTCTCACGTATTGAGTTTTGATATGCCATTTCATATGCCCGTTCCCATGCTTCACTTGAGTCAATCTGATTTGACCCCTAAAGTTCACCAAATGGGATAAAAAATTTACTGATTTTTTTCTTCATAAAATGGTTCAAATTGGCGGGTAAGAAGTAAAAATACCAAAAATTCATTTTTCAATGCCACCCTAAGATACACATTACTTATATTTTCTTTCTTAATATTACTAGATATTCCACAATATTTAAAACTACATACTAAACTACTATACAAAAATGAACTCCAAATCCCAGAGCAAATGATTCATTTGCAACATAGGAAATGTTGGTAATCTATGCAGTAACGATAGCCACTACGGCACTGTCGACGACGCCGCTGAAATATGGGAACTTCTCAGATCGGAGGACAGAATTGCTGCAGAATTTGCTGAACTGAATGATGCAAAAAATGAAAACGATATTAAGCGGTAGAAGGTTGTCATGAAGTTGAGAGATCCAATTGATTCTCTATGTAAGCTGAATTATTACACAGTTAATCCAATTAGTAAAAGTGAACATTTACATATATACAAATAATTACAAATAATTTTTGTATGTGTCCATTTTTCTGTTTCAGTGATTGGAACTAAAAGAAAGCCATCAATGAACATGAGAGATTGCAACTGTCCCAAAACCCAAACCAGCCAACCCACCAACATGCTAAAAGTCAAAAATCAGGAAAGAAACTCTGGGTTAGGTAATACTTATAATAATAACAATTATTGTCAATCTTTATAGTTCTTGATACTATATTATTATTGTTTCTAATGGATTAGCCTTTTAAACGATATGAAATGTTGCTCAAATATAGATGATGAAAGTAGAAATCTTGACATTTCCGATACTACAGCTTCAAACATCGATGGGGCGAAATCTTCTCAAATATATATAAACGACATTACCTAAATTCAATTCTATAATGTATAAACGACATTACCTAAAGTTAATTATTATTATTGTACACAGTGCATGCAAATCCTTAAATGTACGGAAGAGTTAGATGAACACTATTATAAAGATCATAGAAATTATTTAGAAGATCAGTTAAGCCATTTGAAAGCTAACAAAATCAATACTAAACTGCATTCCAAAACTCACTACAAAACTTTATTCCTGAAAAGGAGGGAATGCTTAAAACCTACATCGAAGTACTGTGCAAATTTGGAGGACCATAGTATCCTGGACATTAAAAATTTAATGTCCATTTTGTATGAGGACATTAGAAAGGCCTTGTTAGGAGAACTCATACATAAAAAAGGTCTAGAAATGTTCTCTACAACAAAGATTTCTTTACCAAAAACAAATCCTACCACAGGAGAGATTACACATGCAAGGCCATATTTTTTCATATGCTCACCTAATTCTTCACACATCCAGGATCCCTAGAGCTTTGGATAACTCTTAAAGTAAAATGTTTGAGTCCTTCGAAGCCGTCGAATTCTGAAAAGAACAATATGCATGACGTTATGCAGGATCTAGAAAATTTAGACACTGAACCTGATGATAATGATTGTGATAATCGAATGAGTTTTGAGGTTCAAAAGTTGGTTTATGACAAATTGGACAACACCACAAAAGCAGTTCGTATTTCCCGTCTAGAAAAGATTCATGAATATATAGCAAAGCAGAGACATGTGCTGAAAAACCGTTTCCGCCTATATTACACCAAATCTGATCGCAAGATAAATGTCGAAATCCTTTCGGTTATTGATCAAACAGATAATTCAAATATGTCAACTAGATTAATGGAAGGTGATATTGACCAGGGCTTTTGAGATGATAATCAAAGTGAGGGCAATACTGGAAATTCTCCTTTTATGCTTATAAACTATTTTTCTGATTTGATGAGAACTGTGCGTCGATATAAAACTCAGTACTGCAGACATTGCCTCAGTGGTTTTTGCAACGAGATACAATTTGGATCTCTCGAGAGCCCAATTTCCCAGTAATGACTACATGTTTTTCAATAAGTATAGCAGAACCCAACCTATCGCTTTCAGATATTATTGTTATTTCTAATCACTTCTCTCAAAACCAGATAATCCTATTGTCAACGCAAGTATAAAATCTAGAATAGTCCAAGAACATAAACCATGCGAAAATTCTTGGTTGTGTGGACTATAATGGTGATCGAAAGGCTAGAAATTTATGTCGCACATCGAATCCCAATAAAGATGTAGCTGAAAAATTATTGAAAGAAATCTTTGCAGATATAGAAATACGAGATCGTACGGTACAAGATTTTAAAAAAGTCAGCATCCGTTATGGTACTCACCAATAATGAAATTAAATTCATAAGTGATACCAATTCACATATTTGGAAGCAAGGATGTTCATTATGCAAAATGTCTTTTAAATCAGACCGGAAAATTGTAAGAGATCACAATCACCTGCCTCCACACAATTTCAGAGGTTTGTCTCATAATGGATGCAATCTTCATGCTCAGTTATCCCGAAGTTTTATATGTGTTATATGTGATGGACGGTCTTAATAGCGACTTCATTGAAACTGTGGAGGTCTTTCTAACCTCAACTGAAAAATTTCTCGGTATGATTTCAAACAAGAAGTTGAGAATCATGGATGCTCTACAATTTTTTGGAGCATCTTTGGAGACGATGATGGATCTATTGAAGTCGGAAGGAGTAGATAAGTTTAAGATTGTGACTTAAGAATTCGAAAATAATGAAGGCGATGTTTCATTGTTATATTCAAAGGGAGCATATCGTTATTCGCCTATGAAAACTGTAGAAGATTTTGATATCCCTATGATCCCAGAACCACAACGTTTTCATAACGATCTGACAAATACCCCTATCGATGGAGCTGTGTAAGAATATCTGCAACAAGTTACTGCTAGTTTTGATCTCAAAATGTGTGGAGACTTGCATGATCTCTATGTAAGAACAGATAGAGCCCTTTTAGCAGACTGTTTTGAAAACATGGCATGTCTGCTCCAGAAACAGTACGGTCTGGTTGTTTTTCATTAAACAACCAGACCGTACTGTTTCATAGGGATGCAGATTTGTTAAAATCGGGAGTGTTTTTACAATACATTAAAGATCCCACAATGCATCCTCTTATGGAAAACGATTCGTGGTGGGGCTTGTGGACCCGGCTCCATAAAACTGGCAAAAGCTAATAATCCTCGAATGAAGTTTCTGTATGATGAGAATCTATAATTTGTTTTTATTGCGTATATAGATCTTAATTATCTTTGCGATGGCGAATTAGAAGGGCCTCCACCAGTCGATCATTTTAAATGAATTACTGGTGAGGAACTTTTAAAATTGAAACAGTACTTGCATGGCTATATCAACAGTTATACTAAGAATGGGAGTAAAGGTTATTTCTTGGAAGTAGTTTTGGAGATTTCCAAACATCTTCATGATCATTTCCACGACTTTCCTCCAGCACCTATCAGGAGGTCTGTTGATGTAGAAGAACTATCTACAAACCAGAAAGTTTTTGCAGAAACCCTTGAGGTTAGTGAGAATTCTATTAAAGGAGTGAGACTCATTTTGGATTTGCATAACAAAGTCAAATATTGTGCCCATTATAGAGTTCTGCAAAGATACATACAGCAAGGATGTAATATAACTGAAATCCTCCATAAACCTTGGACGAGAGCTTTTATTGATTTCAACTCATAACAGAGAGCATCGGCAACCTCTAAATTTGCTAAAGATCTTTATAGGAAATTTAACAATAGCTGCTACGGTAAATCAATTGAGCAGAAACGTAACAGAATGAGCGTTCAAATTGTTTTAAATCCAGAGAGAACAATTTACTTTGATAAACAGCCCACGGTCAAAAATGTTAAAATTATAAATTCTGAAGTTACTATTTCTGAAATGAGAAGACCAAAACCTAAAATGTATGCGCTTGAAGGTATCAGACATGTCATTGAAGAGGAAACAGGCGATAGTTAAATAAAATATATGGAGCATAATCAAGGGAGTTTCAAAAATATCTGTCAAAGAATAGACAACATATAATCAATTTGAAGATTACTTTAGCGTGCTTACTCAGACTCATGTTACATACCGAGCAATACAAACCCGCAGACATAAGGTATCAACTGTTGTAGGGAGTAAACATGCTATCAATCCGCTATGTCTCAAACGATCTGATTTAGATGGTATGAACTCTCCAGTTATTTATATTTAACGCTTACTTATCGTTTGGAATGTTGACTGCGCCATTAATTTTAAATTTTGGTTTGTTTTTAGAAATCTTGGTACAGTTCTGATATAACGTGTTATATATATCCATTGGATTTTCCTTTAAAACTTCTATAGCAGCTCGTGGTATACTTCTATTAAATGTATGCAACTGCTCAAATTCAGGCATTTTGTGGACAAAACGTTTGGTATTATTTTATGAATTTTACCCTGTATTATTCGATTAAATCTTTCTATGTTGAACATTTTATTGGAGATGCTATGTAGAATAACTTGATATTATTCTTCTTCAAAACCTTTGCCATCCTACTGTTATGAAACTCTTTGCCATAATCTGTCTGCAGCACTCTACTCTTTTGAGTTGAAAGGTCTAACACCTTCTGGAAAGTTTCACTGACAACTTTGCCGGTTTTATTTTTGAAAGGTTCTACCCATGCTATTCTTAAAAATTGATCCATTACAGTTAACGAAATGTCTTTCGAGGATTGAAATTGCTCAATTTCCCTAACTGTATTAAATCAGCTCGCCATTGATCATTCATAAAAGGAAGAAAAATTCTTCTCTTGAAATGAATCTTGGGCAGTCTGTGCATTGTATAAGCAGGAATCTGTTTTAAAGCTTTCTTGACACCACCTCGACTATACTCTTTATTTCTTGCGCTACTCAAAAATGTAGAAACTCCACTATATCCACCTTTTCAATTTAAATTCAAATATTCATTTTTGATTCGGGCATTTTTCATGTTCGATACCCGAGCCGCTACTGAAAATTACAAATTAATTGTTGATGTATTTATGATATAAGATTCACTATTTATGTATGACAAGTTCAGGATTCCATCTGACTTCATGAATTACTCAGTACAATTGTGAAAAGCATACTAAAGCATCAGACTCTCCTAAAGAAATGTGTTGGATCCAATAAGAAATGACTGAAGAAGGTCATCCACCTTGCATGCCCCGAAGAGATCAAATGTTTATTTGCTGCTACACTTAATGTTTGTAAAAAAATGTGCCTGTGAAAAATTCGGTAATTCGAAAAATACAGCCTCATAAAAAATCTATAGATCTTATTTTGAAAAAATCAACATCTATATACAAGATAAAAAACTTCTATCACAGAAGGGTGCAGGTATTTTTTTACCTTTGGTTGCCAAAGTTGTGTTAGGATTCATACTACCAAACATTCTGGGGGCTGTAAAAAGTAAACATGGTTAAGAGGATGAAACTAATTCCTGAAGGTTTATACAAAAGAATAATGGAAAATGTTAATCGTGACACTAGGGAAAGGCGGCTTAGATCTGATAAAGAAAACATACTCGATCCAACATTAATACCAGACGATGTTAAAATCATGATGTACCATGATGTTTCAAGACTGCTTCAAGGCAAGTTGATTACAAGCGAGAAAACTCCTATACTGGTTAAAACTGGTCCTGGTAGTAGCGCAAGTGGTACAAGCACCAGTACAAGTACAAATACTAAAGCTCCTACTCCTGCTATTGAAACTGGAACAAATACTGAAGAGCATATGAGATCTCTATCCCCGAATACTGTGGATAGATTCGCTACAGAATTAAATCTTGGACCGAATATTAAAGATCTAATCAAATTTTTAGTTAGTAAAGGTGTATCCTAGAACGGTCGACATGAAGTCGTTTTATATGGGAGAGTTATAAAAAATTCTGATATTGCATCAATACTGAGGGTTAGGTGGAACGGCGCGACATCAATAGCTAAAATGGTTGGTTTTGAAGATGTCAGAAAGTTTCTCATTGAACAAGGAGCTCCACTCCGTCTCGTGACTATGAGAAGGCAAGCTCTTCTAACAAGCAATACACATAACACTAGAACTCAGT
>JAAXYV010000541.1:0-11900 GCA_036851875.1 Novacerus sp. FZ-2019
GTCCATCGTTGGTTTATTGAGTGTATTTATTGTAAAGAAACAAATATTGATTTACAAGTTACGACTGTCAAGAAGCTATTAGCTTCTTGACCATCGTAACTTTTGTACACATGTCAACCAGCTATGTTTGCATAGTTCATTTGATTCTTGCGAGATGATTTTTTTCATTTAATTTGCAGTCAAAATGAGATGTATACTTTGTTTGCATGATCTAAAACGAGCATTCATCCAAAACCGAAATGCCAAGTTTCGGTACTCCAACTTCGAGCGATAATCAGAACAAAATGCAAAATTACAATTTGCTATATAGATATTGTGTATAATGTATATGTCCGGAAGTACTTTATTGGCAAAATATATTAATAAATTAATCGGTAAATACCTAATGAAACAAAATGTTTGGATAAAGTAAAAAACGATATTTGCAACGCGAAGCTATAGATGCTAGATATATTATTTGTCTAGATGTATTACCTACAAAAGCTACTCAAAATAGCCAAGCTGGTTGTAATAAAGTATTTCGCAGCTTGATTAATTAAAGACTATAATCATACATTAGGATTACTTCATTTAAGCTACAAAAGCAAACAACGCTTTCCTACGGTGCTAAGGTTTTTTAAAATGCTATAGAGTTTAATGAGTTATAGGACTTCTGTAAATAGAAACAACATACCTACAACCAATAATGTATCATAACGTCTTTCACTAACGTGTTTGATATGTATGAATGCTAAACAGTTGACATTGGCACATTCACATATCTATAGGTCTGCCTGCTGAATGGACGCTGTCTCTCGCGACGACACATTCAATGTATAGTCCAGGAAAGCTAAAGCTAAGCGAGTTGTGAAATATGTTAAATGAAAATAATCTATATATACTGTGAAGAAAAGAAAAATATAAACACACATTGATGATTGAACTGCAGTAGTGTCCCGATCTCGATCTTCATTATGTAAACACGCTATGGTGACATATCTCATGACTCGAAGGTTTCACTTTAACATTGATTTCCATTGAACGAAGTACATATTTATCTCTCGTCTCTCTAGTGCAAACTATAGTAGGTTCTATTAGTTACACATATAAGGAGCAAGTAAACAAATACACTGCATACTTGTAGGAATATTGATTACAATAAAAAATAGGGTGATGTAAAACCCCCGTATTTTTTCTGGCCTAGCTGTGGTAGTCTTATGTGATTGCAGCCTAATTTTCTCAAGAAGGATATTCGCTTCACATACCATTATGTAGGTTCCTTCAGATCACCTATAGATCTAACGTTTTCTATAATTAATTGCACTAAATGAATGTGGCGAAAGAAAACCTGAAAAATTACTGGCTTTTTGAAAGCATTGAACTACAACGCATAGAATCAATAGCCATTATGTGTCATACGGGGAGAAAGCATCTCCTATTTGTCTCCCACTGCGTCACCCACCGTAGCCTTTCAAATAATAAAACATTAACACAAAGCTGTTGGCGTGTTGCACAATAATATACAAAATTAAATAAAGAAATACACACTCACACACACAGTGAGTCATGGTTGGAATTGAGGAAAAATATTTTACATTTAGATTTTCAAACTATAAATTATGATTCATGATGACAGGAATAAATGCATTTGGAATGCAGAAATGTTTGACTATAGTTCTCTTCAAATTGATTGCCCATTTCTCGTCATCTGTTTGTTTGTATTAATTATAATCATTGTGAAAGAATAGGTTGAATGAGTAAACAACTATTGGTTGTTCCACACGCGTACCGACTTGAACCGATAGAAAAATTCTAATAAATGCTTTAATCTTATAATGTAAATAACTTCTGTCTTCTACACCGTCAACCGTACGTGTACTTTAAATTTACATGTAGATGTTTGATTCTATATATGCATTGTATACGTGTTATTTATCTCTATCCTTTATTATCTTTGCCATATACAACAAATAACTTTTCGTCATATTACACATAAAAATTAAATGATTGTTGACTCAGCATAAGTTGAAAAGCGAAGAAAATGTTCCCAATGCTATTCCACGTTCTGCCCTGTTACAGTTTTATTGAAATATGTAATTGTAAACTCTTTACTCTTAAGAATACTAATGCAATACACTACATGACGGAGGGAAGGTTATAACAGGGTTATATAAAATATTAGACAAGTCGTGAAGTTAGAGTGCAGACAGACTGCAGACGACGCAAATATGAAGACACAAAGTCAAATCAACTGATAAGATTGAATTTGACTCCGCTTTGTACTTTGAGTAAGGTTAATATTTTAATTTAGTGCTTTGTTGTTCAGAAAGGATTATACTTTTTATGTCTAAGTTAGGAAATCTCTGCAGGCTATTTGTCTTCATTTTTATCGGGTTTCGGGATCAAGTTTATTGAGGGAATTGATTCTGCTGCACATTATTTCTCTTACGACTAATGCTTTGACTATACATGTAATGCAATATAGACAGAATATAAACAAACAGTTAAAGACGAATATATCAGCAATAAGTGAATTTGGTAATTGTACCAAAAACATTCACTGTATATATTCATATCTCTGGCGACTCCTGATGAGACGTACAATTGATAAATGACATTTCTCTTCAATACAGTAATTTACGTATACACCCAAAGGTCCCAGGGGTTACGCTGCGCCGTGTCATTGCTCGGCTTCCACGTATGCAAAACAAACAAGCAGTTTTGAGCACGAAATGTGGCGTCTGAGCCGCCGTTAAATTTTTTTGCTTTCCTTTAAGTAGGTCGGTATTAGGTCATAGGTATATCATGAGTAAAGTGTAACTAAAGCTGTATTTCTATAGGTCCTATTGGTTATGGAGTGGATTTCGCAACTTTTAAGTCTGCCTTAGACCTTTGTCTGTGTTATCCCTTGGCCTTGCTAAAAACCCAAGATAATATTATTATAGCAGCAGTATTGTTTCAAACACCAAGCTCGAAGTCGATGCAGGGGCAGTCTGAGTATTGTGATTGTGTTCTCTGTATGTAGTCTTGTAGCATAGTCAAGGTGCAAAGAAATTTTCTACTTTATAGATACGTGCTACCCAAACGTTCTTACTTTAGATGTCTACTATATATCTTCAAACCTCGGTTTCTATAGGACTGCTATACCCTATAGCTAACTGGGTATGCCCGTTTTTTAATTAGCTTTTAGACCATAGCACTCCTATAAAAGCTGTGTTTTGAGAATATATAGTAGACATCAGAAGTAGAAACGTTCTGGTAGTGTACGGTGACTGCTTTCATTGTAACGCGACACTATTGACCATTATGCTCATAAATGTTCGTGTTGGTATTTGCAGCTGTCAGCATCAGAGCAAGATGATTGTGGTACACCGTACACCTATGTAAGTGAGTATGAAAATACAATTTGCTGTATAAGGTGGTTTAGGCTGACACTCCACCAGTCATCGTATAGAACCCCGTCAAAACATGAGAATATAATTAATTGATTAAATCTTGGTTAAAATCATAATTCTTTCGTCCCCTGGGATTAGGCAGCGAGTAAATTTGACTCTTTTTCAGTTTGTAGAAAATTATTTGTCCAGTTTTGCGACAATTTAATTCATGAATGCAATTTTTCGAATATTCATGTTAGTATAATTCTGATTGAATTCATTTATTCACTTTGATGTGAACTTAGACTTAACCGTATGGATGAAGTAGATATACTCTAATCAATTTAGCTTTAGAAAATTGTCAGTGCGAGAGACTTCAAGTACTCGTAAGTAGCAACTGTAACACTTGTGCTGCATTGCTTGCAGACATAGGATAAAGGATACTATCCGAAGAAATGAACCGACACCCCGGGCGGCCGTGTCCTTCATGCATCAACCAGTATTTCTGACTGAACCTTTTCTTCTGCATAATACATAAAACTCCCTAATAATTGGGGAATTATTTTTGAAGTCCATAACTGATTTGTGTTCTGTACTATCAACTCTGGTTGAAGCATTGTTGTATTGTACTTAAATGGAATATTACACTGTTGGTTCTTCCTAAGCAAATGTATTAAACATCGTGAAGCCAGTATACCAACCAACTGTATAGTTACTATTCATGTAACTCACTACATGAATTTTTTTTGTATTTCATTTTCCTCGACGCATCCACCCTTTCGCAATAAAACAGATCCGTTGTAAATATCACAACGACTGTCCGTCGTTACTTGTCCGTCCAGCACATAAAGTAGTTTGTCATCTGAATGTACTAAACTTCGCACTCTTAATTCTGAAGCCCCTAGACTGTGCCTGAGAGCTTACTCATGTACATACTTCATAAAAATAAAGATGAAGCTTATAGTCTATATATTAATGGTTGAAGAATTATTGTTTGTGCGTTTGTTTATTGTACAAACGTACATAACAGATATAAAGCATAGAATATACAATGCGAAGGATACGTTTTGATTGTATGTATTTTTAAATGTATACATTACTTTAGACATAGGAGGCAGCCATTAAAAAAGCCGCAGTTAAATTGTTCAATGAGATACTCTAGTTAGAGGTATATGTTCGTACATACGACATGTGGTAACAATATGTGGTGTTTTGTGGGGGAAGACTTTTCTGCAGCCATGATTTCAAAATTATAAAGTGTTCAGTAAATTAGTTGAAGAATCTTTGTCTAAAATATGACCAATCCTGCTTAATAGTGGCTCAAAATTTCAGCTGCTCAAAAACTGTGGTTTACAACTTTATAAACTTTTTAATCACTTTCTCCATTATATTAATTTTAATAAAATGGTTATTCGAAATTATTGGATATATTTGTTAAAGTATATTAAAATAACGATGTACCAAAACAACCGCCGACAAACTCTACAATCTGAATAAAATAGAATCAATGTCCTGTATAATTCTTGAGGATTCACGGAAAGAATATTATCTCTTAAATGCAATTTAATATTTTAATAAATATTACCAATTACCAATGTTTCTACAATTCTAGCTGTTGTCCGAAATTGAAGTATACGGAGTTTTTAACAGCAACGAGCCAATCAAGGGTAGCATATTTGAAATTCGCCCTTGAGTATGCGATTTACGGCCATAAATCTGTTTAAAAATGGACTGTGATGTTTGTTAAGATGTGATTTTAGTTCCCGTTACATTTGTTAATCCCCAATTCGCCAACTTTTAATAACATTTGCCTTTTAAATGTGCATAAATGTACAGTCCGACGAATATGGACGTAAAATGATCAGAAATGAATCTTCATGAAAACACGGCACTCTGTTTACTTAAGTAGGTATTTTTTAGAAGTTTAATATTAATGTACTAGACTTGTTTACACACTGATACGGCATCAGTGAACGTGCCTAATTGCCTACAACTGATTCATTCACTTATTTTTACCTTATAGTCATTGACTTTCATAGTATAGTATGTGATGTGAGCCCGGTTTGGTTGCTCAGTTTCAGTCGAACTTAGGGTTAAAAATTTATACCTGAGAAAGTTCCTGCGTATGGGCTAAAGGGTACGTGTAATTTTAAGATGGCAGAAGAGTACAGGAGGCATTACATTTGTTAGTGCCCAATATAGTTGAGTAATGTTTCTGTCTTTAAGGTCTATGGCTTTGGATTTTAAATTCGATTATCTTTATTACTCTAGGTGCAAGAAATATTAAATAGCGAGATACAGATTTTTTTACACCATGAATGCGGCATTAATACTATGATGAAGAGTAGTCGTATTACGTGTAATTAAATCGAAGAATAATCAAATTTTCGTATCTGGACGAAGACTCAGGCCACCATTTCTGATGGGTACTTCGGGATATTACTACCACTGCTTTTATTCCCGCTATTCTGTGTAACATAATAATATTGAGAATCTTCCCGACTTAATTGCACATTTTCTTTCGTATAATATTGTGGATACTACTGTGTACAGTTTGAGCATCACATAATATATTCATCCCAGTGAATATCTAAATCATAAACAGAATGGAAGGGTGACTTTCGAAACAATTCAAAATATTTTAATAGAAATTATGTAAATCTTAAATCTTAGTAAGTGGCTTCTTCGTTCACCTCTACTTATGAAGTTTTATTGATTTCAAACTGATTTAAATTTAGTTTAAATGATTAAAAGCTACACCACAGTACATTTATTTGCATTTCGTATTCCAATATTGTTTTTATTAGTCGGTATGTGAAATCTAATCGAAGGCATTCTGTTTTGTTTGTGTCACAGGGATGTAATGAAGAAGCGACGTAAATACTTAAAGCATCCAGATTCGATTGATCTCTGATCCACTATGCTCAACAGCCCAATTGAGGTGACGACGAAGTCTAAAGAACTGGTTTTCATGATATAATCCCAAATTGATTAGATGTTGAGAAAAATTGTTAGTGACTTTATTTTCCTTATATCTGCCACTTGGTTCCCCGTCCCTTTCTCAATCAGTCATCCCATTCCGTGGAGTGGTGAGACGGGAAGAACTCAGTAGAACTACATTGCATTTATTCTTGGATCTCTATTCACACATAGTCCCGCCCGAACCAGTCTCAACCCTAAGAGACGTACTTATGTATATTTGGATACATCCGTCTCCGAGTCAGTGTTATGAGTGTTTTTGTTGTTGTCATTGTTCTTGTGCTGTTCCGACACTGTTGGACAGACGGAGAGGATTGCTCGGAAAACGTACAAAGACACCATGGCATGGAGATTACACATCTCAATAATGGAATCCGGTACGGAATCATACAAACTCCTAATTTTCCGAATAAATTTGACACTCCGGTAACCCTAAGATGGATAATAGATGCCTCAAACTTATCACCTGGATCCCATTCTCGCATTACTGTCTACCTAACACAAATGTTTCTGCTCGACTCCCAAAGCCTCAAGTTCAATGCTTTCAATGAGAACCCTTGTCCAACAGTTAGAAGAAGAAAACGAAAAAATTCGTATCAACTAGTTAATTCCAATGTGACGAATGTAGAAGATTCCGATTGGAGATCTGCAGTACTTGTGCCCATTGCACCATACTACGACTTCCTGGAGATTACACTGACTCTGACCTCACTTTATGATTCTCATCTACGGACGGATTATTTTTTGGATTCTTACGGCTTTAATATAAGCTATGAAATAGTTCCTGCCAGGAGTATTTATTTGAGGAACGAAACAAGGAACGACACCTGTTCATTGAAAAGGTGTTCATATTCTGGAAATTGCTATGTTAGCAGTGATTTTCAGTAAGTCTATTGAGTATTACACTTTGACTTAGATTTGTGACCTTTTTGTAAGTTTGTTGTCTTTGACACAAATGTGAATAGTGTGTGATGTCTGGTGTTCTAGGGAATTTTTCTGTGATTGTCTTTCGGGCCACTCCGGCACCTACTGTGAGTTTGGACCTAAATGTCATCCAGATCGGAACATAACTTTTTGCCTCAATGGTGGCCGTTGCAGGTATGTCCTTGTTGTATTTTGTTTTTATTTAATATGGTTTAAGGATAGGAAATAGAAACACTTTGTAACAATACAATAGCATTCCATTAATCAGACAAACAAGCGGTTAAAGTTTAGGGCTTATGAAAATAAGAATCTGGCAAATGTGTATGTTCGTTTATCGTAGCACTTCAGTGGATTTTGACATTGCAAATCCTTCGTTCTCGTTGGTTGAACTTGACGTCTACGATTCTACTAAGATGTAAACAGGCAAATCAATCATGCCTTGATATTTTTGTGTTATCTAGCTTGCGTATCTAGTCTTGCAGAAGCTGTAGTTTGTTGCGGATGAATCTGAAGTAGCACGTATGCGCTCACAACGTAGGAAAAAAGACAAGATCTCAAACAAATGTTTGGGGAAGAGCACAGGCTAGACATATAAATGGCGTTACTACTTGATGGATTGACAAAGTTTTCCGAATGCATGATTTTTCATATGTATTATGAATGGTTCAATGCTAGAACGGTGTATGAAGACGGCATAAATATACCTATAGTATATTAGAAATGTAGACAGGGTAATAGAACGAAAATAAATGTATTATTCTCGGAATCCCATTCAGCAGAAATAATCTTTTCGACTCTTGTCTTCTGCATGAGATAAAAGGGAATCGATTAAATATAGTTCTATACCATAAAGTATACACAGTGTAGGTTCGGATCACGTATCTTGACAACAGGCAATTTGATCAATGTTTTCTTTCCAATCCTACGTAAACACTTAATTACACTTATTAGTAAGTAATCTGTCTTCTGCTAATGTTTCTATCTCTAATTTTGCGTGTGCTCAATTACATTTCCAAATGAATCTTCCGATCATGGTTTTCAATTCATGAGGGTGGGGTATGATTAGTTTACGATGGTAATAGTGGTGGTGTCACAGTGTCTTACATACATACATTAGTATGCATGTATGACGGCAGCGACTGAGAGAGAAAGTCGTAATAATAATAGTCACGGAATAGTGTAGTAGTAAGAGACACTATATGCAGTGATTTAACGTCGACTTCGACCAGTGAGAGAGAACAACACGGACATGCAGACACATGATAATGATAATGCAACTCGGGAGCGTCAACTATGTATTATTTGATAATCAACTATCATCGTCTTTCTGTGGGGATTACATTGTTAGCAGGTAGAGTTGTATGGCTGAAAACAATTTCCTTGCACGGCATGTCATTAGTTACTGCATAAGGAGGAACTTGAAGGAGGAAATGTATCTTGGTACTTGAGTATTGTTGAGCTCTAATAGTCTGGATTAATGATTAGCTAAGTCATTAATTACTTGACATGACAAAATATGTGTGAAATAGAAAGGATAGGAAACAAGTGTATTGCAGTTTTTCAGCTTGACTACTTTATAGAGAATGTTTGATACGGGGATATGTATAGAGATGGTAGGGGTTTTATGCCAGTAATTTCTGTACCAGTTTTGGTTGTATCACTGAATCTTGCCAAAAAGGATAATTTGGTCCTATATCTGTGTGTCGCGTCGCATCTTCTCTGTTTGCGTGCATAGACGGGGAAGTATTGATTTTACGAAAGTGGAGGGGTTCTGGTTCTATCCCGAAATTGCAAATGTGGGAAAGGGGAATACGAGACGACGAGAAGCAAGAGATGTGAGGAAGAGCGGAATACCCGAATCGGGAAATCCGGGACTTCAGTGTTGAGGAGTAGGAGGTGGGGGTGGGAAATAAAATGACGAGAAAAGATGGGATAAAGTACTCTCACTAGTGCTTTCGGACAATCAGCATGAATAAGTCAGGGTTTCCTATATTACACACCAGTCATTCCTCCCTTGTGAGGTAACATTTTGGAATTCAGATTCGGCTTCCGTCAGTGTCATTCAGTCCAACCAACCCTCATGCAGTCATCATACGCTGTCATGAAAATCTTATTCAATCCAAACTATTTAAAAGTCTGCAAAATAAAGATCTCAAAATTATTTGCGATTACCTAAGTATTAATTATAACGTTTCTTTTATGCAGAGTACCACCATTTCAATTTTATAATCACTGTACATGTATAGTCTTCCTACACAAGAACACATTTTTAATATCTATTGTATAAAATGTTATGTTTTAAGCTCAGGGAAGCATTGAAAATAAGCACAGACTACAAAACTAAAATTCCACTGTTTTCAGTTGAATATCTACTGTATAAAATGGTTATACATTCAATTAAACTGAAAACCAATTGATCGTTTATATACACCAAATCAAGCTAAAATTTCGATGAAAAACTACCATAGAGTATTCTCAAGTCATCTGAAGAATAATTCAATAGTTGCAAAACAATTAACATTTAATTCAGTTGCAGGCACACAGAATCAATAGGAAAATACATGCTCTCCTTCAATACGGGAAGTAAAAGTTTGTGAATAAGAAGTTCTGATAATAATTCCAACAAGTATTTGTTCAGACTTAGAGCCAATGATTGTTTTATTTGTTTGCGTCCTTAAAAGCTTAATTATTGTTCACAGTCACAAAATCTGGTGATAGGATTACGGATGTGACGATTAGAAAACCATTCACGCTTACAAATAGATGAATGTATGTCCTTCGGGTCGATTAACTTCATATAATGCTTGAAATAACATAGTAGTAAAGACGTTTAGTTCATCGTTCTCTTTTCATTTTCCGAAATTCTTTTGAGGGAGCGATGGGAAGTCAAACTTTCTCAATCTGTTTAGTTTTTAATTAGACCCGCAACGTGAAGATATACTCGAACTATTGGGGATGAATTTAATTTGTTTAGTATATGTATACTGCTGAATTTTTCTATTGGGACTCACGGACCTATAGATCATGACTATAGCCTAGAAACCTAGGTCCGTGAGTCCCACTACAAAAATTCAGCAGTAGATAACATGATTTGTTGAGAAACCGAATTATTTAAAATATAAGACTGAAAACTTGGTGTACAGACCTCGTCGGAGCCAGTCCGACTTCGGGGCATACTGGTTTTCTGTGGCATTGTTATTGAATAATAAGAGTTTAACTATCAAAATATGCCGTTGATTCTAAGGTGTACATATTAATTAATCTGGAGTGCATGCAGAAAATTTATTAACATTGTTACTGAGTCTAGTGAGCATTTGAAACAAAGACTTAATTGTTTCTGCACACAGTCCTAGTCTTAAGTTACCACTCGTATAATTACTGGCAAAGATTTTTATGTGGCCGAGTGTTGAGTGCAGTGAGTGAATTAAACAAATAAACCGGCCAAAGTAATACTTTCCACAAATGCCGTTGAGTTCCTCTTTCATTATAAATCATGTCCAGCTTTTAGCTTCACTCGGCCAGGGTAAAAAGGAACTTCTCCCGGAGAAGAAAAGGAACTGAAGTCTGAATGTACCTAATGAGACAGACTTCAATTGCATTCCTTATGGAAGCTAAATAAACTATCAAAATGGTCAATATTTAGCGTAGGAAGCAATATACTACCTATACTCAGTATTCAACATTTTTCTCTCTAGTTAACATAGTTCGTAAATGCTATAGTGAGGATTTAGCAGCCATGGTTGATTCAAGGTCAGGTTCATTCCCC
The DNA here is from genome assembly GCA_036851875.1 of Novacerus sp. FZ-2019. NCBI lineage: Eukaryota > Metazoa > Arthropoda > Collembola > Entomobryomorpha > Tomoceridae > Novacerus > Novacerus sp. FZ-2019. Next base: position 11,023 of record JAAXYV010000541.1, read on the forward strand.
TCCGGCTTTAACTATAAACTTGGATTGACTATACAAATCCCAGCTTTACCATTTACCGTTTTTCCTGGCAACACTTGTAAACATGTATTAATAATAAAACTAATATTTTATTTTCTATTATCAAATGTTAAAACAAAATTGTTAGATAAAATTATGTAAAAACACTAAACAGTTACGACTAGTAAATATACTACCAAAAAAACCATTAAAATCTGCCATAGATGATATATCAACTTATATAAAAATCTATCTGATGTTTTCATTGGCTAAGCTCATTTTTCATTTTTGAATATCTTGTAATACAACCGGATTGCCTATATAGGTAGTTATTGTTGCTATACCTATACTACTTTCATGTTTGGTGCATTGATTTAGGGGCCGTAACAAACAGAGAAGGGACATAGTTGGCAGCGACTTAATCTCCACTGTTTGCTTTCGTTTCTTTATTGTACTGCTAAAAGTGAGAACGCTTAGTATTTAAAACTGATCATGATGGTCTACGGGATTACTTAGCAACAAACGAAGGTCCTTCCCTGGTTCGTACGACTACTAAGGGTATCAATTTCGAGTGTCAGGTTTGATCTCCTTTATTAAGGGTTTTGGGAGTGCTGCTAATTGAAGACTTTCTTTTCTGCAGAAATCGTATTCCATAAGATCATGGTAATTTCAATTGAGGAGGTGGGAGCTCCTTATTTTACGAAGCATATTTCAACTTTCTCCATAAGGCCTTGTTTCTATTATTAGCATTTTTACATGCGTCAGAATAGCGCACGTAAATTTTAACTGGCTATAGTGCGTTTCAACTACCGAACGTTTAACCTGGGTTAGTTTGCTTCATCTGGCACGGGAAGAGGGCATCACAATGCACTCGGAACCCA
>JAAXYV010000542.1:0-11897 GCA_036851875.1 Novacerus sp. FZ-2019
AAATACCTACTCTGAACATATCTATATCTGGAAATGTGCATGTTGGGTATAAAGTTAACAGTAATAAGACAAAAGAAGTCACGATTTCCATTAACTCTGCGACCATTGGCGATTCGAAAGTAGTAGTATCACTCCTTCCTGGCTCTAATTTCCATGGAAGTTTACGCCTTTCCAGTCTTAAAATTATTCCTTCCGTCCAGTTCGATGTAAATTGGATAAAAAGCTTGTCTCAGCAAATAAGCAGTGACATTTCTTTTCAAATTGAGGATTATTTAGACATGAATGGAAGCTTGTCTATTGGGTACAATCAATCACTTGCTGCTATTCGCCTGAACGGACTGAACGTTTCTACAGAAGCTCGCCTTGATCTTCGAAAAGATCTTACTGACTCAAAATTATATTTACAATTTGGTGCTATGGGAGAGCAAGTTACATTACAAGGACTCATCAATAATTTAAGTTCATTTAGAAAAACCAGTCTTCAGGTAAGCAGCTCATGGGCTTATATTCCTAGTGGTACAATTGAAATCCGAATGGATGACAGTAACAGTCTGGAAATAATTGGACGTTTGGGAGGACGACAAGTACGTATATTTGGTCATGTACTACCTGAAAACGGACTTCCTTGGTGGAAATCTGGGGAAGCAAATATTGCTATAGTTGGATATTCCGAGGAGCCGATTAATTTCCGATCAAATCATTTCTTTGGCAACAATGAATACAGTTTTAATGCAACACTTGCCACAGACTACAATATTACGTCGTACTTGCGAGTTGACTCAGCCAGTAGCTTCTCAGTAGTCATACAATGTGGCTTAAATCAGACCGTACGTTTACATGGGGAAGCTGGATCCGACGGCTTTAAGGTTTGATTTTATTATATTTATAAGTAGTACTAAAATTTTGGAAATAGTTTGCGTCAAACTTGACCGAAGTTATAATATAATTTCACCTTTCACACTATCGACCAGTTAATTAGGTTAAGTTAAAATTTTAAAAATAATTGATAAATACAAATTCACCAAACGTAGAGATTTACAGTTGCTACTCCTTCGTAAGACAGTTTGTGAATGAAGATTTTTACATTAGATATAAAAACAATAATTCGTATGCAAAATTAAGTAAAATAGGTATGTGAAAAATAAAAATTGTAACGTAAATTTTGACTTTGATTTAGTTTACCCTGGACAGCCCATGGACATCCGAAGTTAATTTTCACGGAATGTATGAAGTCAAAAGTGAAGAAGTTCATGTTAGCGGTTCCGTAACTTACAAAGGAAAAAGGTCTAGCTTAAATATATTTTCTCGTGTTCACTCAGATTCTTTTGTCTCCGAAGGAAATATTCTTTTTTCTGTTTGGAACAAGACAGCTTCTTTCGCTATCAATATGCACAATATGAGTAGTGACAATGTGGAGGCTCTATTTGTTCTGAAAATGAATGAAAACAAACTACGGCTTCAAGTGTCTCTAAAAACGTTAGCTAAGTACTCCAATCAACTTGAGACTGTATGGAATAAAAAAGCTCAGTTTTTACTATCCACGCTGACTAACACAAAACAGGCAAACTTTAGTTCATATATTGCTATTGCTCTCAAGAAACCCACACAAAGCTGTTCAAGCATGCACTTGGACGTAATGGTAGGAGTGCAGTCCATCGAGTCAAAAGTAACTTTAAGCTACAAATTTCCATCTAACAGTTCTCAGCAAATAGAAGTACACGTTCTGATCAATAGTCCATTTGTGTCTCATGATCCAATAGAAGTGACACTCAAAACTGATATTCTCAGTTTACTTCGAGTAGATGCAAATATGAAACTCAAAGCAAATAATATTAAGGTTTCCTGGGACCTGTCTTCGTATCGTGAACTTCGAGCAAATATTGTAATGGAAGTTTCTACAGACCTGCTTACTCCTGGTATTCACCAAATGGATTCAGAAAGCAAATTGAATAAAGAATTGAGAAGCAAGACTAGTGGTACTTTTAGAAATAAATATAGATTGAAAGCATCAGTAGTAAAATCTGAGGATGGATATACCACTATATTCTTCTTTGATGCTCCTCGTGTTCCTGACCGACGACAAGAATACAACTTAAAAATTCGAATAAACCAGCATGGAAGTTATTTTATGCATCTCTCTGGATTTACAGGAAATATGTCTTTTGAAGGCTCTGGAAAGGTTGTTGTGTCAGAAGACTCACTTTTTGTCTCCACAAATATTAATGGGGTTCATTTTATGAGATACCAAATCAATTGGAATGGTAATGCGTTTGAAACTGAAGTTGAAGCTCAAACTCCTATCATTTTGAATGGTAACAAGTTCTATCTTTTCGGGGTGTTCAAACCATCTAAGCATGGACTTCAAGTAAAATTGCAATATCGTACAAATCAATCTACTCACTCAGGGTCTTTTACTGTTGTACTAGATCCAAAATATGTAGCACTGACTGTAAAACTTGATTCTACTGGTTATTCTCCAATTTTCTTTGATGGAGTTTGCGCTTTGGAGCGTAATTCTGTAAGAGTCAAAGCGGAACTGAATGTTTTAGATTTGAATCATCAAATCGAACTTAGTTTAAATACAGAAAATTGGGAAACCAGTATTAAAACTGTTAGTCCATTTATTCCCGGTCAGGAATTTGACATGCACCTCAAATTAAATTTCAAGAATTTTGACATACTTGGAGACATCAAGTTTAACAAGTCGCATTGGCGTTTAGCATTGATTTTAGGGTTTGAAAATTTGCTTTCCATGGAAAATAAACTGGAGCTTAGAACGCCTCTAAAGTACTTTGATCACTTTACACTGGCATTGAAGTCAAATGGTGAAGAAATTCATGCAGATATCCACACACCGTCAAACTTGGTACCCAAAGTATTCTTTACTTTTTCTGGATTATCCACACTTGAAAATGGGTACTGGAATACGACCATTCATCCTCGAATGACTATTGGAGTTGGGTCTGTTTCTTTCTCTTCCTCAGGTAAATCAAAGTTTTTTATTATAGTCATTTATCTCAAAATATCTGGCTTAATTTTAATTTTGTTTCGATTGTAGTTACGCTGAAGATGCCACAGAAACATACCTCTGGCGAATTCAGACTTCAGGTTGACCTAGGAGATCACAAAAAGAAATCATTAGAAACGTATAAAGTTATCTTACAAACGTCTCCTATGAGTCATTTCAGCCGTCACATGTTGAAGCCAGCAATAATTTATCTTCATGCGAGTACCCCAATAAATGGACTTAATAATTTTGAAATTCAACTGGAAGGAAAATTGCAATGGAATAGTTTAGCCAACATTGGTATCGTAGGTAAATTGAACGGCGAACGTTTCACACTCAAGGTCAAACTTCAAAGTGAATGGAGAAGTCGAATGCTGTCCTTGGAGCTTATTTCTCCGTTCAGAAATTACGAAAATTTTGTAATATACATTCTGTTTGAAAATTACGAAAACATTATTCTAGGAATGAATATTCATGTAAAAGTTCAAGTTCCTGGATGGGTGAAAAATGATCGAATCGAATTAAAATATCGATTGTACTACAATGGTATTACAGACATGGACTGCGAAATGCTAGTTGCAATTCCATTTTTTCTTGCACTACCCTTGTCTTTTCGTTTGGAAAGTAATATAAAAGATACGATTTATAACGGAATTCTTGAGGGAACTTGGAATACTAAGCGCAATAAATTTGATGTTCAAGCGAGTTTTAACGATGATCGTTTGTTTCTGCTTCTGCAAACGGAAGTTAGAAGTCATGCTGACATCCAATCCATGAGTAAATTTAAAATCAATCGACAGGAAAGTACTTGGGAAATAGAAATGGAAGTTCTGAACAAAATTGCACCTCTATTCTTTACTAAGCTTAATTTAACGTATTCTCCGGGCTATCTAAATGGGGAGTTCAACGTAAGAACTCCATGGAAACAATTTAGTTCTGCACGAGCTGTCATCCGTGCAACACCACTCTCTCGTGAATCGTTGACTGGTAGCAAACTACTGAATTCTTTTGATGTTGCAGTAGGACTTGATTTCAATCAAAACAAAATCTTTCAACTTGAGTTACGGAGTACAAAAGGGAGCAAGAGCATTAAAATGTATAACCCTATTCGACCTATATCGATTAGTTTCAATTTGGAAAGACAAACTATGCATTCTTTGATCATTGACTCTGCAATTTGCTGGGATCTGACGAAACCTGCTGAAAGCACAATAGAATTCCAACTAATTTTACAACGACCTTATGCACAAACCAATTTTACGATTAGTATTATGGCACATGGTTTAAAGTTATTTGCAATCGATCTTGTACATTCACGTACTCCAATTTTTTATCAACAAAACTTTCAAGTACAAATGAAATTGCCATCTGTCAACCTAGATGGAGCTTGGGGATACAATATTGAAGTTAGAAATCAACCCAACGTTGGAAACTACGATTTAACTGTTGAACTCGACACACCATGGAGAAAAATTGAAATAGAATACCTTCATAAATCAACTGAAAAGGAGTCAGTTAGATTTTTAGAATACAAATGGGATTCTAGACGCGATCCAACCAAACTAATAAAGATCATGTTTTCAAGCACAAAAGTCAATGCATGGCGAAGTTACACCTTGGATCACACCTTCAGTCTTATACACTCTTCTCTGGAACATGACCTTGTCATATCCTTCATAATCAACTATGCTTACAATATGTTTCAAAATGCTCAACTATTGATGAAATCAACACCTTTTAAGGCTGAGCACTTGACTGTGCACGTTTTTCGAGAACCTACCGACAGTACATGCTTTCAAGTAATCATCAATAATCCTGCAAATTACATATACATCCAGGCACAAATGAAGCAAACCAACTCGTCATTTGAAATTGGGACTACATACATGGATATTAAAGGAATCCAACATGCTTTAATGGCGATTTACTCCTTCGAAGAATCCTCCTCAATGATTGAGGTTCACATTGGAGACAAACTTAATCTACACAGAATTTTGTTCGTAAAAAGTCATTCAACCAACGATCATTACAATTTCAATCTTAAATTTCAATCTGTAGAGTTTGATGTTACTACACAGTTAAAACTTCCTTTCTTGGAAATATTCCTTCAATATGATACTGGGCATCAATTATACTTATCTGGCGGTTTGCCTCATACAAGTGAAATAGGTATCAAGCTTTGGAGAGAAGAATATGGGGTAAATATCAAAGATTTTATTGCCGACTTAAATATAAACACTTCACACATGCTCTTGGGTCGCGTAATTTGGCAGCCTGATTTCAGCACAAAAATATTCGAATCAATCCTTACCAGTGGTCGTAAAGTTAACGATCAAATTAAGGATACATTTTATGGTTATGCAAGTCGAATTGAAGTTGAAGTATTTGAAAGGTGGAATGTTGTTAAACCTAAACTGATTCACTTCAACTCATTTGTGAGGACTACTTTCGTTAAGGAGCTGAAAACTTTTACTCAGAGTTTTAATATCGCCTGGCAATTTATACAACAGCTACACGACAATAATTTCCTATTGTGTCAGAATATTACTCGTGTTTTCGCATCAGTTTACAAAACCGTATATAATTTCTGGTAAGCTGCTATAATTAATCAGATGTTTGCTTTATTTACGAACTTTAGTGAAACCGAGGCAGAAGGCTTTGCTTCTAACTTGTCGGATAAGATGAGTTTCTCTGCTGATTGGTTATAAAGATGATCATAGTCATTTATGTTTAATTTAAGTTTCATGCACGAAATTCTGCATTTAAATTATTGAATATATTTGGATTATTTACATAATTTTTTAAAATAAATATACATTTAACACTTATAAACACCAGCTTTCGTTATATTTTATGGTTGACATAATTTTTTACCGTCGTAATCTTTATGCCATTTCTTAACTTTTAGACATTATGATTTAATAGTTTTCTTCACATCCTCGTCGTCCCGATTTTGTCTTTAGCTTGAACTCTTTGTCATTCTTTTCCAAAATGTTTATACCTTCTATCGATTTTATTTTTCAGGCATCCTCGTTATTCTCCCCTTCCTCATTTGAGTATGATTATGTTTGTGAATAAAAGTATATCTACCCGTAAATTTTATTAGAAACCCATACTATTCAGCAGAGTTCATTACAGAAAGGCTGACTGCTTTGCCAAGTTGGTAATAATAATAAATATTCAAATATTATGCTATTTCAGGGAAAAAAATCGTTTAATTGTCTACAACGCTGTATCATCGACTGCAGTCTTCTTAACTAATGTCATCAGAGAAATAAGGGAAGAGTGGATCCGGAATCAGTATGGCACACGATTCAAAATATTGGTTCAGTCTATGTGGAATGCAACTGAAAATGCATTCGTTCACATCTGGCACGAAGCTGTGCGCATATTAGGAAGCTTATCAAACAATATTGTACAGAACTTTTGGGCTCTTTGTAATACTTTGCAAGGGGGAGTTGAGCAATTTGAAAATAAAATTGTGGGTGCTGGTATTAGTCGCAAGATCGTATGGTTGTACAAGGAGTATTCCACATGGATTAAAGAATTTCCAATTGAGCAATTTGTTTATGACGTGGGAAAAATCGTTACAGATAGGTACGTAAAAAAGTAAAATATGGGGAGTAGTTAGAAATAAGAAAAATTTTCAGCAGCTTGATACTTAATTAATCAAGAATTCCAAATAGAGTCATTTTTAAATCTACGATGTTCAATACTAATTCTTATTTTTTGCCTCCAGGGTTTGGCAGCCATTGTTGAATTATTTCCAACCCTATGTCAAGATCACTACTGAATTATTCAAAGAGGGTCTTATCGGCGGTTTATTAAATTCCCCACCATTGGATTATATTCGTTATGTCATCACTGAAATTTTTGATGTTACATTTGAAATTATGAAATTTGTGCAAGTTGAACAGAGAATGAAATCTTTGATTCGCCAGACGTACGAAGATATAAAACTCTCAGTTCAAAAGCAGTTTCCCACTTCATCGCTAATTTGGAATACAGAAGAGGGGCACATCGAGTATCAACAATCGTTCGGACTCATTACTTGGAACGATTTTACAGAAATACCCACATGGAAAGCACCTGTCGAGGACGCTAATGAAGTTAACCACATGAACGATTTTTACTACAACCTATTGGATAATATTAGGCATATGAAACCAATTCTAGATATGAATATTCGAGATATTTTACCCCCGTTTGGAGCCCACGCTCTCATGGCCGGTGACTACCATTACTACACATTCGACAAAAAATATATCAGATTTGCCGGAGATTGCAGCTATATATTGATGACTGACCTTCTTCACCATAATTTCTCTCTTATTGTCAATTATGAAACTAAAGCCGGAGTTACACGCAAAAGATCTTATTCGCTTGCAAGCGACCAGCGTCTTATTGAAATTGATATAGCAAACTTCAAAGTCACTGTGGATAGCCGTAAAGTTGAACTACCCCTGGAAGTAGGATCAACTTTTATCCGCAGACAGCACAGTGGACTGGAAGTTTTTGACTCACGTGGATTCCAAATGAGTTGCAGCTTGTCGCCTGGAATTTGTTCCATTACTGTGTCGGGATGGTACTTTGGAAAAGTAGCTGGCTTATTGGGTACTTACGATAACGAGCCTATGAATGACTTAAAATCCCCAACTGGGCAATTTACCACTGATATTTCATCATTTGCTCATTCATGGAGAGTTGGGAAAAAAGTTGACCAGTGTCGCATAAAAAACTTGGCTAAAAATGAGTTTCAACAGATAGATGTACACAGAATTTGTGATCGACTGTTGAACGACAGAAGTTCACCGCTACGACCATGTTTTAGCAAGATTGATACTTCAACGTTTATCGAAATGTGCAGATATGACACAAGTCGAAATCTTAACAGCGCTTTCCGTCAAGAGGCTGCGTGCACTGCAATGGGTGCTTATGTAGCTGAGTGCCAGAAAAACAATATAGATGTTTGGATGCCGCCTTTCTGTGGTAAGATTGTATGCTTTATTATGGGTGATATACTTATTCTTAAAGGATGTTTGCAAATATTACACTGCTGCAACAGCCTATATTATTATTATTAATTATATATATATATTTTTTTTTACTTTTTTGCATTTATTTAATATTACCCTCAGCTATTACCCGGCAATCACAGTCACACACGTACTACACTGGGTCCTCAGGACCCCATGATTTAAATCTTTTTTTTTGTGGAAACAAAAACATATTAGGATTAGATTATTTTAAGACTATCAAGTAGTACATTGTTAAGATCTAGAAAGGTCACAAATAAATTTTAAAAAAAAATTTGGAAATTATTTTTTACAACTTTGTGTGCAAAAGTGTACCAGCTACCACAGATTTATATGGTTGTCTTTCGACCCCTATAATATGGACATATGACCTAATTATTAATTCTTCTTTCCATAATATGTTCTCCGGGTTCATCTGAATCAGGGACATCTACTGGGAAGAAATGTACTGCAATGGTTGCGATTTTGAAGAGAAACATATTATTCAAAATTCTGCCATTGCAAGTATGGGAGTGAAGGGACCGCCCATAAATTACTTCAACTGACTCGTTAACGTTCAAATACGGTTTACGTACTGGGATTGCATTGAAAATTCAGAGATGAAATTTTAGGAAATTTAAGAATTAAAATAATTAAATATTTAAATATTTATAACATCAAAATTTAAAATAAATCCAGAATTAAATTAAAAAAACAAAAATGTTGAAAAATTAAAATTATTAAAACCCTTATAGAAAAGTAATGTTTAAAAATAGAAATTTAGTCGAAAATCAGAATTTCGTCGAATATTAAAAAATACAAAAAACTGTTTCTAACTAAATACATTTTAAACTGTTTTGAAACAATATTTGTAATTTAAAAAAAGTAAAGTCACAAATAATTCAGACCAGCAATGTTAATTCGGTTTACAAAATTACTATTCCTTTTCGACTTTTAAAATTTTCCCCAGAAATTTCGCTTGGGAATGTTGTTGCATTGGCTTGGTATTGAAATTCATTATACAGGAATTTCACAATCTCAGGAGCAGTGATGTGTTTAGACGCCACTCGCAGCAAAGTTAGATGGAGTAAAACTAAAAAATTTGTTAATTTATCCTCAACAACTCATCTTGGCCGTTAGAACCAAGAACTTCCTCAATGGCTGCAAATGTTTAAATTTGAATTATTACCGCCTGCGTCACCTGGTAGTCTCCTACAGTAACACTGCGCACATTTCGTGCAATAAGACCTCTTTAATAACACTTCCTGTCCGTAAGAAATTGATCAATAACTCATCCGTCAATATGAACTACACCTAATGGGAATAACACTTCCTACCCATAACCATACAACATGTTTTACAAGTAATATTTTTCAAACCAGTAAATCGATGCTGAGTATTGTTGCGCCGATGAATCGGCAGCCGATGCGGTCAATTTGCCCGAATTGGCCTATTCAAAAAGCAAGAAATGATGTCGAGGGCGGTTCATCGTGAATACATTGAATCGTCGGATGCATCGGCGTTGGCCGATTATTAAAGGTGCCGCATCGGCTGATTAGAGTTTCATCTGCATCTTTGAACGTTATGATTTGTAAAGACATGTTGGTGTGCTGTCGGTAGGAGGTGTTATTGACTGGAGGTGGTATACCGAGGTCTTATTACCGACACGTTATGACGTGCAACTGAATGCTGTAAGGTAGGGGTTAAAAAATCCAATTTTTTCAGCATGTCGTTTATGAACGCTCACTAGCAAAAAAAATTTCAAACACATTGAATACCCTGGGGACTCCATCATCTCTCTACAACCTAAACAGTGATACTGATTTCGGAAACTGTGGTCACTGCTGAAAGTACCCCTACTAGTAGGAGACTATAGGGACCCACAGGCCCCAGCGATTTAAATTAAGAAAGATACGACAGTTTAAAAATCTCGTGGGGTCCCCAGGACCCCAGTGTAGTAGTTACGGGTTAAAAGCCTACATTATAATACATTGTTTCCCTTATTTCAAGATTTTATTCAATAATATTTTGACCTCTTCTTCACCGTGCGCAGAAGTTTTTGAAGGGATCAGCTCGAAGCNATAATATTTTGACCTCTTCTTCACCGTGCGCAGAAGTTTTTGAAGGGATCAGCTCGTAGCTTAACCCTTCGCCTAACTAAGGCGTGCATAGACCTTAAACCTTGAGCACAACAAAGACAGGTTACCAAATTCACAAAGGGATCACAAATTAGCGAATTTGGTAACCTGTCTTTGGCCTTGAATTTCTTCTATTGGCACAGATATGCGCAGCCAATTTTTGCGAAATCTTTTATAAGCAAAACGTTCTCTGCAAGATGTGTAGTGACAAGCCGGAATCTAGCGTGGAACAAAAGTTATTGGAGGCCAAAGGTAAACCTTTTTCTCCCATTAAGTTCCATGTATTGCAGCAAAGTTTGCGAATTTATTGCACGCGCAATAAATATTCGATCGGACGAAATATTTCACTCACGTGTGCTCTACCTATCCGACCTTATAAAAAATATATTTCCCCAAAATTCAACACCGGACTTTTCAATGGTCGGCCATCTTTTTGCCACATTTTATTCATACCCAACTATAGTGCAACGCTTCGCCACTTGGAATCAGTGCATATGTCACTTCTAAAGCTTATGTAATTATATTCATACTTCTATTTCTACATAATCACAAGGGACACCCTTAACTTATTCACACTAGAAGGAGAACAGTATTCCATTTCCTTCAATTTGGAAAAGTTTCCCCCATCTTCACATTTATTCATGCGATCATTACATTTTCTATTATTAATGTAGTCCTTACTAATACTTTCGATAATCCGATTTTTTAAATTTCTTATTACATTAAAAATTCCTGCAAACTTATTGTTTTAATGCATCCAAGACTTATATATATATACATTACATGACACATCAATATTATTGTATTTATTCTAACATTGTATCTATTTCCATGTATTACTTCTATTTTTATCTTATCATTGTTTTCAGATTTCTTCAGCCAACTTAATACCTCTTTCCATACTATTGAAGAGGTATTGAACTATTATGCTCTCATAAACACAATCAACAACTATTACTTTCAACTAGACCCTTTGCAAATGCAATCTTAGTAGGTAGTAATCCATTCCACCGAAGTCTCCATATATCTTTCTCTGAATTACTCAGACAAGTTATATGCAGTCTTTTCCACATTTCAATTCTATCTTTATCTTATTAGAATTTAAATATGCTATTCTTGACATGTTGTCATTCTCTATCTTTTTGGCTTTCTCAAAAACATAATTATACACTTTTAACTGACATTCATCTATATTATTATTAAATCTTCCATTTACTAATCTTCCCTTTTCACTGTATACATAATCCAATTCCCTCCTTAATCTCCGCCCATGAAATACAAATGCATTTAGCTAGGTCTAGTTCAATTGGTATTAATTCTATGTTAATTAAGTAGTTACTTTATCATTATTAATTCATACTTCTTCAATATGTTAAAGCTTCGTTTCTAAAATAAAACTGGAGACAATACAGATTATTCTTCAAATATATCCTTACAAATACTCTCAAATGATATCTTATTATTTATTATTCAACTAAGGAATAGGCATGTATAGGAGATCAATCCTTTCTTGAAGAACAGCTCAAGTATAGTTATTCTCCCGAAGAATCCACAGGTACATATTTTCACCTGCATTCATCGATTCTATCTAATGAGGCTTAAGGAAAACTTTCGTATCTATTATGAGAGTTTAGAGACAAAATAGTTCATTGACAAGATTTCACCAGAAGTGAATACAGCGTCGTAAAAATTGAAAACTTAAGAAAATGATTAATAGAAGTACACGTAGGTATTAAA
>JAAXYV010000543.1:0-11895 GCA_036851875.1 Novacerus sp. FZ-2019
AAATGGCTGACGGTAATTTTTTTTTACTGATGTTGATGTTGAAACTAGCTTTTCAGGGTCTGTCTGCAGAGATCTTTTCCTAGAATTTGCCGGTTGTGGAATTAAGTGTCCTTCGTTTACTTTTCTTGTTCTGGTGCATCAGGGAAGGGAACTGTAGCGCAACTGCGATTCAACCCATTCCATTCCAGTTCAACCAAATTCAACTTCCAGAGCAACAATTCTGAAACTTACACTAAAACCTGTAGTTGTTGCTTTAGTACAGTCAGTCTACAATAACGAATTATTGGAAAGACCGTATGGGCCGAACTTCAAATCATTTTGCTCATAGTATTTCTTTGTATGTATATGTATGTATTAAATGTGTGTTTTTGAATGTATGTTGTAATTTTAGGGCTCTTAGATTAAAAGATCAGACATCAAACTTGAGAGAGATCTCAACTCTCCTTTTATTTTCCTCTGCCTTGACTTGGGTTCGCTTTTTACGTTTTACTAAAACTCTGGCTTAGTTCTCTTTATATATACCTCCATTACTAACATTATGCTAGTAATGTAGAGGTATTCTGAATAACTACATGGGCATGTACTAATGATTACATACTTGTTATCAGATTCCTCTAGAAAATACAATACAATAGGCATACAGGGAAACTTTTACAAAAGCCTGTATAATTTCCAAGAAAACCTAGAAGATAGGAATCGGCGACGGCAAAACTTCAGGAACCCACCGAGAATCAAAGAAATAAAGCACAAAAAGAATCCATAGCTCATAAGAGGCAGACAGACCATGGGCAAACGTCTTCACTTCCCAATTCCCAATGTACACTACACTTCGTACATTCAATACACACACAAACACAACTCAACGCAATAAGTGAATACTACTTCCCTAGGTTTCAGTTATATGTAGTTAGTTATATAAGACATCGACAAGAGAATGAAGAATGAAGTGACGAAAATCTCGGGCTTGTCTTTACGCTCTTGTTTCTTTTCGTTATACATACATTTCTTTCATCTCGTCAGTCAGCCAAGAAAGTCAAGTCAGTCGTCAATGTGGATGACTTGCCGAAAAACAAAAAGAATGCTGCAAAGAAGCAAGGCTAAGAAGCTACTGTATTATCATACAGGTTAAATCAGTACATCACAGCAGTCTGTATTGGAAGGCGCACTTTTGTACTGACTGACTGACTACTAGTTCCTTGTTCTGTCTACTAATCTAACTAGAGCTCTAAACAACCACACCAAGCTAAGAAAGGTACATACATTCAAGTTCTCACGGTTTCTCATCCATCTCGATTCATTCCATTGTCGGCATAAAATACGACATGCCAATCATCGCTGAAGTAAAAGGGCAAGGAGTCAATAATTACCATCGTTATTTCTTTGGTTTTGTCTCAAAATGGTCCCCTGTTTTATTGCCCCTGTTAAATTTTATGGTCCTGCCCTTCAAGAATAAAATAAGCTCAACACCAAGGCATTGTTCCCTTCGGACGACCATGCAAATTTTTTGTCTACTATTCCCAAAAGCCCTGAATTCACTCTAGTTCTGTCATGTTAAATCAAGCACAGTCAAATGAAGCTTAAACCAAACTCCTATATGGACTATAGGATCAGTGGAATATATATTTTAACTTTTCTCGGTAAAATGAATAAATGCAGTACAAACCAAGTACCATCATGTTCACTGTATGTCAACAACAGCCGTTAAACTTGAAATATTCTCAATAAATTATTACCTAACAATACGGGATCATTGTCTACCTGTAATTTCATTCAACGGCTCGGCTGTATAATATATTATCCTATATTCAAAATACTACCTACCATTAGTATATAATGGTGCAATGCAAATAAGTTAACATATTAGCTATTCTTGCATTGTAACAATTGTTTAAAATAACTTTTCTTGAATGACGGTCAATTACAATCTATTGTATTTCCGGGTGGGCTTCACTAATAAAATCAACACAAAAAATACCTACCTTTATTGTTTAGTGCTTTGGATTGGATTTAATAACTATGTACTTGAATGTTAAAATTTTCTCACAGTTGTGTGTGAATTTATGTAGACTTCAAAATTCTATATGCCATTGTACAAATTGAAACAGAATATTGGGATGGCAGTGGCAGTGAGTTGTACAAACGAAACTTATCTACTAACATAAGCCTTAAGCTGCTAAGCTCAATGTAGAGCGATGCAATGTAGTGTGAATAAATGAACCATGCTTCTATTTAGTTTACTAGCTCAATTTTATACGTACTACTGTAAACAAAGGGATTGAATTCAATACGAAGGACAGATTTACATCCCTGATAAGAAGATGTCTTCAGAAAATTTTGCACCAAAGGGGAAAAATCATCGAAGGAAAGATTTTGAGCTGGATTGAATGTTAAATTGCATTGAACTGAACTCAAGTGCATTTCATTTCGTTTGTTTGTCAGTATTTTGTGAGACGCAGTAGTCCTCAGTATTCAATTCGTTCAAGAACTGTAGTAGTATGAGTAAGCAAAGCAAAATAAAGTAAAGGGAGGAAATGCTCCTTTATGCCGGCAAGGCATAAAGGTCCAACTTCGAATCTCAGAACATTCAGAACCTACTGCACAAGTTAGAGTCCAAAGTGGAAGACAAGAAAGCTGAATAAAAGGGAGCAAAGTGCCGGTATTACAAAAACGGTTCACCCTCACAACAGGGTATCTATGGGATCCTATTGCTTCTTTTGCTATTGCTACACATTTGAGGACCTAGTCCGAGTCCAAGTACAGTCCAGTTTTCTATAAAAGAGATCATTTACCTCAAATATATACAAGTTTTGTGTTTGCTTATATACTTCGTTTTGACTCTGCTCAGCTCAGATGATTCTTCTAGACTTTTTGGAAGTTTGAGTATGGACTTTATAGTAGAGTATAACTTGAAGCTCAAACCTGAGTTCTCCTCTTTCTCTCTTCTGCTAGTTAGTGTTCAAATAAATGAAATGAAGGGTGCCGAAAATGAGCTGGACCCCCTACAGTTCTCTTCTTGACTTTTTCGTCGCTGATTTTGACAGCAAAAACCAGTGGGACCCGGCCAAACCTTTAAGAAACCTAACCTGTATTCATTTATCGTATATTTGTGATTGTGTTGTATTACAGTCAGTACAGTGCAGTGTAGGGTAAATAGTACACTGGACTGGTCTACACACTACAGTATAGTGATAGTAATAGAACATAATATATTGAGTATAGACGACTGTTATTTTACTTTTACTTTGCTTCGCTTTACTTTATTTGACTCCGTTGTGGACAAAAGAGAGGAACTCAGGTTTATTTGTCTAATTTCAAAGGCGTTCTTCTGTATGATTTCTGGGAGAATTCTCTGACTTTCGGAGTTTCTTTCCATTCTATCCTGCTAACTATTGATGATCACCCTTATAACAAATTACAATGGTACTTTACTCAGCTTTTTGCTTTGCTTTGCTTTACTTTACTTTGCTTTCTGAATTGTACTCTCGTATTCGTATATGGAGTATGGGTTTGGTTTGGCATAATAATGCATAGAGGTGTCAACTCAACCTTTAGATGAGACAAAGTACACCCCTTATGAATTGTGATTCCCATGTTTACGTTTTATTGTTACGTATGTTATGTGGGTCCTTCCTTACATATTATATTATTGTCCTTTCCTTTTATGCACTGTTCAGTTGCATTGCATCGTATTACATCCCACTACATGGCACTGCAGCATGAGTATGTCCTAATATTCACTGCATTTCATATTTCATTTACAGAATAGAGCATTCATTGCGTTTCATTTGATCCATTCTCAAATTTTTACTTCAACTAGTCTCAGTCTCAACTCAAGTTATAGCTGATACTCCTACAACTTTACTATGTGTCAGTACTTCCACTCGGTTGAGTTTTAAACGAATACTAGACTGATAGATTTTCAAGTTCATATCATAAAAATAAAAACTACAATGAATCTAGACTAGGTTTGGTTGACTACACCCACGTAATATATTATGAGCAATGTCGCACTCGCTTTTATTCCCTGACACATAAAAATTCGTCGTTTTTGAATTCTCAAATGAAATAAATTCTGAATTGAATTGAATTGAATCTACCTGAATTTAGTGAATGAAAGGAAAATACTTGGGTAGAATGTTGAGACTTGAGAGTGTGACTTTATATATAGATAGTTAAACTATGTGTATGGAGATAGAGGAGTAGTATTTACTTATTTACATTTACCTTCGACCTTAAATAACATGACAAAAAATGTTTGCACCAAACGGTTTGTTTGTGTGACTAGAGCGTATTTGTATATCTGTATAGAGCACGAAGAGTAGTATGAAATGAAATGAGTGAGTGAGTAGATGAAAGAATTAAAGCCCACTCCGTCCACACCCGTACACTCCTACTACTACTGAACTGAAGAATTGGAGAGTCATAGTATAGAAGCAGTAGTAAGTAAGTAAGTAACATAATAAAGTGAAGTGAGCTGAGGCGAAGACTGAGCGAATCCTGTAATTAATTGCAGCTGTCGACATTTCGAGAAAAACAATCAAGCGGTAACCCAGTGTCAAGGGAAAACAAACCTCTGTCAATTTTTGGGCCATGGGTTGCCGGTTACCTCAGTTTCATCATTAATTTTACCTCACCTCACCTGGGCTGCTGACGAGATGTCTATTTTGTTTTTCATTCTTTACCTACTTCACTTTATTTTACGTCATTACCAATTTTTGTGGCCTCATTGCATTACATTGCTTCTAAGCATGTATGTATATGGAATTATGATTGTTTTCATGTCTTTAAGCCGCACAAGCTGGTCGGGATTTACTCATTTGTTCACTGAGAAAATAATGAAACAATTGGATCAAACACAAACCCCCAGAAAGAACCGTGGACCATGTTATTAAGGTTTACACATGAAATTGGAGAGAAGACTGAAAGAGTAAGGTTGATGTGATATTTTCCTGTTCATTTGCTTCAGGATTGGATGATTGATTCGTTTGTGAATTCCCTAATTGCTACAGAGTTGAGACACGACCGGGCTGCTCTGCTGTTGCTTGACTTGACATATTATAGTTAGATACTCATGTGATGTGAGAGTTGTTCCGAATGAATGAATGGAAATGTTTGTGTCAGATAGGTTGAATTAGAAAATGTTTTGGGAAGGGATAAGGAGACTTAATCCGTAGTATTTGCTTCTGGAATGGGTTGTTGGTATTATCATTGTCAGTACTCAGTGCCACTTAAGCTTGTAATCCGAAGAAGAGGTTTGGGAGTGATACCTCTTGATGCTAAGATAAGCTTTTTGTCCTCTTTAGAAAGACCGAAATACCTCCCTGAACCGCCTCAGCCTGCCCTAATGTCACAAAGGGTGTAACCTAAACAAACCCCCTTGGTCAAGTTCACTAGTTTTGTCACTCGCTCTTTTTCTTAACCTCCTTGCCCTACCAATATACCTTACCTTGCATTGCCTTGCCTTGCCTTAACTTGAGTAGCCTAATGCAGTCAGCTAGCTTAGTGTTTACTTACTTATATACTTATGTATGTACGTACCTCTACATTGATTTTGGGTCATTCGACTCACTTACTCAAAGTTACTCCCAAAAAGTACCAAACCCAAATCAAACCTTAAAGACCCTCAGTGACATCGACATAGGAGCACAGCTCACAATTTTCAGTCCCAAGTATTCAATCGCTTCCTTGAAGTGAACACAGTCACACCATTTGATTTTTGCTCCAGAGTAAACTCCAACAAAATAAAGTCAAGTCAAATTTAATCGATCCGTCGACGAGATCAATACTTTATAATATCACTATCCTATCATTTTAGCTAAGTTGTTTGAGTTACAATTCAGTTTTGTTTAGCTCTCTCTCTCTCTCTCTCTACCTTAGTTTAAAGCCGGTCAGCAAATATCGATCATTTTGACTTAATAGCATATAAGCAGCCCTCGCTTCGATTTACGTTCGGTGCTTACATTTTATTTACGCAAGTACCAATCTTCCTACCTGTAGCCGTTTATCTACTAAAAGTTGACACAAGTTTAAACACAGCCTATACATATGTATGTACCTATATATAAATGCACCCAGATAAATACATGAAAAGAAACCCAACAGAATACCGACCTATGTCATAGTAGAGAACAGAGCTCTGAGTGAACTATTATTATCGATTAAATACTCCAGTGTAATATTCAAATCCACTCAATAATACAAGCAAACAAACAAATAAACAAACAAACAAAAACTATTCGGTGCAAAGAAAATGATGGACGGTATATTTGTAAACGGTTTTCACCACCATCATCATCACCAATATGGATCCATGCAAGCTCATCAGGTGGGTCATTTATTTCATTTCTTATTTTTCATACTACGCATACTACCACGTACTACCTAATGTTGAATGTAAACCGTATATAGTCTTCCCTCTCAACCAACCATAGCATTCAATGTTCAATCCATTTAAATTCTAAGCCAAAGGAAGACGAGAATTACACACTTAGTAATTTGCGGCAACACAGCAACAGTTCCTCAAGTTGCACCTACTATAATATGTAGTAATCCATAAGCCGTGCAACATAGACTTGCTTTATCTTTTTTCACTGATGATGAATCCAATCTAGACATATCTAATAAGTATCTGCACAATTTTTTCATAGTTTCCCCAGCTGCCCTCGTATCATCATTACTCGGCGTCAGCCTACCATTCATCATTCTGCAATATGAACATGAATATGCCTGTGTCNGCACAATTTTTTCATAGTTTCCCCAGCTGCCCTCGTATCATCATCACCCGGCGTCAGCCTACCATTCATCATTCTGCAATATGAACATGAATATGCCTGTGTCCAGTCTTCCGCATCATGGAAATTCATCTGGGACGGGAGCCTTAGCACCAATCTCTACTCCAACGTCCAAGGATCATTTCCAATGGTGGCATATGCCTTCGCCTCCGCCTCCTCCTCATCCTCATTCTCATACACCTGCACAACCTCCTCCCACCTCTTCCACTAATGTTAACCTCACGTCATTTTTCTCTTCGGCATCCTCAAATGCCGCCATGCATTCCGCGTCTGGTGTCATTCCATCCGTTGCGGTTCAAAGAAAATCCAGGCGGTGTCGATGTCCCAACTGTTTAGCTGGCATTCAACCAACTTCGGGTATGTATTTATACTGCCTAAAAAAACTTACATCTACGTTATCTTCTATCTGCATCGAATCAATCTGGTTTAGTCTTATTAGTTAACTCTTTCCAACCATTTCACATATCTCAAAATCAGTCTTGTCTCTGTCTCCCTCTGTCTGTCTTGAATTTGATATGCTTAATCTAATACTATTGGCTGTCTGTCACAGTCATTCTACATTTCGTATTTGGTTTAGTCTTCGTTCTCTTGTTGCAAACTATCTTCGTAGAGGCATTGAATTATGTAGGACTCACTAATTCTTTAGTTGAATTCAACCCCTTCATTAAATGTTACGTTACTCTGTTTTACGTTACTTTACAATACGATACGGGGAAGGCAGATCCTCATGGGTATAAATATTGTAAAATTGGCATGATGAAACGAAACGAAACGAGGGAATTGCATCAAATTAACCCTGCACTTGAATTAGTTACAAGAAAGGAGAACTCCAAGCCAAGCCAAGCTAGACAGAATCATACTGATAGTATAGAAACAACTACAGATAATTCACTTGTTGACTGACTACTCACTCAAAGCTCAAAACTATGAAGGCATACATACCATAGAAATAATATGGCATTGTAGAATGAAATAAAGGAATTTTCTCTTATTTCTCTAAATTACTTATACATACCTCTCTATGTTAGTGTTTTTGAAAATAAATTGCATTGTAATGATAGATAAAATGAAATAATGTGAAGAGAATAATCATAATCATACTCCCTGCAATCTTATCTACCTTCCAAAAGGATATTAAAGTAATACATAATAAATGGTTATCAACGTACATTGTATAGATCAAGTGGAGGAAGGCTAGAATATAGAGAGAATATAAAATGAAGGGGATTGTATTGTATATACCTAGTCAATAGTGAAGTGGAATCCAAGAAACCTAATGGAAATGGTGGTACTTGCTTGCATCATATAACCTGGTATATACCTAATAGAAATCCTTTCTCTTCTATTTTTTTGTAGTTGCTGGAGAGAAGAAAAAGAAACGGCAACACGTGTGTCATGTCCCTGGTTGTGGAAAGGTAAGAAAGACATGTTTTCTTGAATCTTCTCTTATGTCTTCTTGCTTGATTTCGATTTCCCTTCTTGACGAATGAAGAATTGTGTATGAAGTATGTAGTATATGTAACTGTTTGTCAACTGTAGGTACTGTATTGCATAATTTAAACGTACAGCTACATAATAAGCATAATATGATGTATAGAGAAACCATTAGGCTTGTAGAGAATATTATGCTTGCCTCTGTATCCTGACATTAAAATCTGAAATTCATTCTTAGATTACCCACGCAACAAAAGTCAACGTAGCGGAAGTGGGCTATAAATAGTAGTGCAAAATATAAATGTAAATTATAAATTATTTCATCGCTCGAGTATTTTTAGCACTGTAATTAAACACCGCTGTCAAAGTTTGCCGTTTGTGGGGAAAGATGATTTAATTTTTATATTATAATAATTATTTAAACATGACGTTGTTTGTGCCACTGACGTAAGAGGCTTACATGGTCTTAATTGAAAAATTGGGAATGACCAAGTTTTAGAGGTGTGAGTAGGTAACTGTACTACGCATCACTATTACTGTCATTACTGCCAAGATAGCGATGCATAACTGCTGAGCTAACTATAAGCTAAGGATCCTTGAATTTGAAAAACGTGACAAGAACTCATGGTCCACTTGCATTGCATTGCATTACAAAATCTTCAATCCCGACCACTAATAGTAATAATGCGGCAAACGCCATGAAATAACACTGGCAGCTAACACGCCGTAAAAACAGTGCAGCGCATAGTAGTTATAGATAGGTGGTTGTTCAGAAACTCCTAATTATTCCCTCCACACAGTGCTGCAATACAATACAGTGAACAGAACAGAATACTGAACAACAGTAAGTACAGTAGGTACACTGTGCATTTAGCCTGGGCATGTTTTTATTATTGTCATATCCTTATTCTTACGTTGTGCTGTGCCATTTTATGTTTCAGGTGTATGGGAAGACTTCGCACTTGAAGGCACATCTTCGTTGGCACACAGGCGAGAGGCCATTTGTCTGTAATTGGCTGTTTTGTGGGAAGCGATTCACGCGCTCAGATGAGCTTCAGCGTCATTTAAGAACTCATACGGGTGAGAAACGGTTTGCCTGTCCCATCTGCACAAAACGTTTTATGCGCTCGGACCATCTTTCGAAACATGTCAAAACCCATAATAATCCCTCTGCTCGTAATAAGAGCAAGATGATTGACATGGAGACCAACAATAGTCCCAACCTAAAATCCATTATTGGAAGTATCTCTTGTGACTCGAACTCAAATTCAAACTCAGAGTCAGTCATTTCTAGTAAAATCAAATTTGATCCAGTGGAGGTTACATCAACAACTAGAACACCTGAGCCCGCAGAGTCTCAGCTCCAACTTGAACTGCAGCTTCAACAAGAACATGACAACAACAACAGTGATCGTAAGAATAGTATTAGTAGTAGTGCAAGTCCAACGAATAGCATGAGCAGCAGTCAATATTCTCTCTTGTCACCGTCACGATCCTCGTCTCCGTCATCACCGTCACCTACTTTCATCTCTTTTCCTCCTTTACCTACTCCTATTGTACCTATGCCAACTTCCACTCTGACTCCTGTCAAATCTGAGCAATACTCTCCACCACCAGTTCATTCAAATCAATTTCTTCCACTTCATAACTTCAACTTCAACCACCTTCACTACAGCACCAGTAACAATAACAATAATAATCATTCTCTTTCTCACTCTCATCATCAACATCATCATCATCACCAACTTCATCAAACTCATGTTTCTCCTCAGACTTCTAGAGTCAACTCTACTTCAAGTCCTGATAATACAAACACCAATGGCAATAAGACCTCTCCCAATAATTTCTTTTCTCAACAACTCCAACTTCAACAACAAAGTCATCCCAATTTCAATAGTTATTTTGTATAGAATGTCAAATGTCACGTCATGACGCCAATCAAATATTAAACTTTACTTATCCCTTCTTACTTAGTTGCCACTTCTTAAATATTTTCATTTCCTATTGACTTTTTACTACAGACATTTAAAACATTTGGGTTTTAAAACAACTTTTATAATTTTCTTACCTTAACCAAGGCAAAAAATACGGAGACACATTTTCAATTACATTATATTATATACCGATTGTGTATAGGCTCCACCAATATATATACCATACACCTGTAAATTTTTGAACATAGGTAAATGCACAACTCTGCATGCATATAATATAGAGTAAATTATAAAAATTAAATGAAGCCAAGTATATTATTAAGGCAACGGAATGACGCGTGAAACCTGCGTGTTGTGTTGTTTTCAATGTGTATTTTGTTTTGTGCTCATGTTGATACGTACACACTCCATAGAGACTATACAAACGAGAGAGACATGGACAATCAAAAAACGATAAATAAAGGCGTCAATCAATCAACTTAATGAAATCCGTCTAGAAATTCGCACAGTATAATTATTCATGGACTTTTTGCCTCATTTTTTTGTCTTTTGACAGTCATACCATAGCATATACACCTTACAGTACTCCAAAATGCAATAAACACACATGCCTCACCTCACTAATCAAACTGAACTAATTCAGCAGTTTAAAACCATGAGGATGGTTATTTGTTATCTAAGCAAGTAATGCTAAGGTAACTCTAATTGCTAATTACTAATGGGTAATGCCCAAGTAAAACACTTAATGAGTATTGCATTGCATTCGTCCTTACAATGATGATGCAAATGCAAGTAGAGTAGGTAGTTCAAGTAGTTCTAACCGCAGGAGCTCCAGAATTACGTGAATACTGTGTAATAACTGTATACTAACATACAATCCTTCAGAGTAACCTTCACATTTACATGCATTTTATTCATATACATACATACATACATACCCCACATACAAAACTACCTTTGAAATAAATATATTGAATTCAATTCAGAACACAATAGTCGAATACAACGACTGACTTTACAATACTATTTTACTTACTACTGCATACAAGAGATAGGAAAATTCACAGAATATGGAGTAGGTAGCAGTTCTGGTAGGTTGCTTAGTTTTTGTTTAAGAAAATAATATCATTGCAATAGAGGCGGTGCAAGGGAATACAACAATTGACAATTGCTGAATGGGTTCTCCTATATCATGCCTTACTATGGCATGGCATCATATCACTGAGTCATAATAAATAAATATATACCGTGGAAAAGAAAGGAATCAAATGCATACATGAACACATGTAATTTCAAGGAGTTCAGTTCACCTCAACTCAATTCAGCTCCAGAAGATATTATATTTATTATTATTATGATGTTCCTTCGGATTGGATTATATTGAACTGGTGAACTGGATTGAATTGGATTTGTTTCTCTGCTCGACTTTGCTTCGCTTCGGCTTCGACAGTATGTGCATAGATAGATAGATAGATGCGGTAACACTACACAAGCAAGAGGTAGTGCAACTATATAGCTTTATAGCAACTTGCAACAACTCCCCCGGTCACTCCCATGTTACTAGGATGGTGATGCTGATGGTGTACTTCGTTCTTGTTTTGTAAGTAAAGCAAAGCAAAGCAAAGCTTAGCAACTAAGCTTAACTAAGCAAAGTAAAGCAAAGTATAACGTAAGACAAGAGTTGAATATAATATAATAATGTGGTGGCATAACAGTGGCTAGAAGGCTATAGCAGT
>JAAXYV010000544.1:0-11889 GCA_036851875.1 Novacerus sp. FZ-2019
AGCGCCTGAAAGGCGCTGTATTCAGCGGATTTTGGATAATTCCGTCGTATTCAGCTACTTTCCGCTGAATTAAGCGGAAAAATAATTCAGCAACTTTTCGGCTGTATACGGCTCTAAAGTCCTGACTGACTTTACAGAAATATCAATATAATTCTGAATAGTTATGTGACAAATCGATGATTCATAAGCGCCAAAACGGTCAAATCAGTTCAATTTGTCGAGGCCTATCTAACCGATCAAGTAGCCTAGACCGAAGGCCGAGTTAATGTTGAACTCAACCGCAACCTGTATTTCTACCATTATAAAGTTTCAGTTGCGTTGCGCCACCTGATGTTCACGGCTCCACTACATTGCACATTGAAATTGGCAATAAGTGGATTGAGCATTGAACCAAGAAGGAATATTGAACACTGGAAGAGAGGCAAACCTGACTTCTCGGAATCGCACTACCGATATATTCTAAAATAGGGTTGTCTTTTAGTATGTATGACTTACCTGCAATTATTCAGCCTGGAAATTTAAGTATGTGTACTGGGTTTAGTTTCGTCAGAATTTGATGTGATAAAATGAACTGACTGACTCAAGTAAGACTAATGATTACACTTTTTTGTTTCTGTTCGTAATCGTGGTTTGACTTTCATTTCCGCTTTGCAAACCTTCTCAGTACACCTTTTCGCACTTCACAGTAGTGATGATGGATTGCAGTATATATATATATTGGATACGTGGATGTGGATTAAAAGGCCATGAAAGACCGCTGCCTTTTGAAATGTTTGCACTGACATGGGGATTTGACTAGTGAAATTAAAGTTAGAAAAAGTGAATACTTGAAAGGCTTTCCGAATCCCCAATCCCTACTACCCATACACCTGTTTTCCTAAAACTGATTAGTTGAAATTCTGCATCAAGAGCTGTTCAAATCGAAACAAGTAAGATACAAGTTGACTTTCAGATGTGAAGTACCAGTTATCAAATATATGTTATAGTTATCATTGATATCCGAGGTGAATAAACATACGGCTACGGCTACGGCTCATCATAGGTCAGCAGAGGTAGAGCATTCACAGTCAGACAATTGAGCAAAAGAGATTACAATGAAAACTCAAATTCTGGTAGCCGTTTTGTTTGTGGTCGTAAGTGTTTCCGTCCGATATGCTGAGTCCCTCATGTTCTACATTCAGCCTAACACTCAAAAATGTTTGCGTGAAGAAATCCACAAAGATGTTCTAGTGTCTGGCGACTACGAAGTCACGGAGGTTCCCGGTCAAACTGTAGATCTTGCTGTAAGTGTGAAATTAATCAAGTGCTGAATGTTTCATAATTAATAGTTTTTACAGTTAATATCATTGATTTAAAGACTAAAGTTGAATATGATTAATTTCAAATTCAAAATCAAATAATTTGTGTGCTAACCAACAATTATTGTAATGTGAATGTAGGTTGTTGACTCCAAGGGAGGATTTCTCTGGAAGAAAGAACATGCAGAAAAGGGTAGATTTACCTTTACTACGGATGAGTATGAAGTATATGAAATCTGCTTTACGTCCAAAGTTCCCCATGGTATGTTTTCATATTAAATACATATGAACAAATGTGAACAAAAGAGTGCCTGTATCTTATGGTACTAGATTTACAAGTTGTATTTTTCAATTACAATAGGTCAACGAGGTTTTCCACAAGAAGTCTACTTGAGTACTAAACACGGGGTTGAAGCAAAAAGCTACGAAGGGGTTAGTTAATTTAACACTTATTTCGCTTCCAAAGATGTTTATTGTAGAGGCTGCGCAGTCAAATGAGACCAATGGCTTTAAATTTATTGTAGCCTATATACTAATAGCGAGATGTCATAATTTTCCAGAGGTTACCGTTTTGCGCACGGCGAAGTGTGGGGTTTTAAATTATAGGTCTGGGCTAGGGTAGGTCAGACCTATGAAGTCTGATTTTGATAAATGGAATAAATGAACAAATTATGAAAAGAAAATTACGGCAAATCTGGAAAATTGTGACACACTCTGCCACCTAAATAACACAAACTAGAACAGATACTCAGTGGGACTGGGTAATGTCAGAGGCGAACGAAACATGGTTTGCAAACTCTCATACATTTAGTGCACTAACACCAACACCAACCCCTATTTCTACTCGAATATTGTGTAAACATGTAAAAGTGTAGGATTGCCTTGTGGTAGACATACTTATGTTAGTTGTAGTAGGTCATGTTGGTTGGTTGCTTATACTAAGTTGTAAAATATTATCGTCGCTTTTCTTCTCTTGAATGTCATTAGTTAAGTTTGAATTTATGTGATTTAAAAAATAGTTGGACGAAGCAGCCAAACTGAAGCCTTTGGAAGTAGAGCTCAAAAGATTGGAAGATCTATCAGAATCCATTGTAAAAGATTTCGGTTTCATGAGAATCCGTGAAGAAGAAATGAGAGACACGAACGAGTCGACAAATTCCCGGGTCTTGTACTTTTCTATTTTCTCCATGCTTTGTTTACTAGGCCTGGCTACTTGGCAAGTTCTTTATCTGCGACAGTTTTTCAAATCCAAGAAATTAATAGAATAGTTTGAGAAATCGTTCTTTATTCAGTTATCTTTCTGTAAATTATTTATTTTGGTCTGATAGTAAAGTTTGCTGCAGACTGGAATAATTAATAAGTACATCCGAAGTTTTTGTGAAAATTAATTTAACAATAAAAGAAGTCAGGTGGTCTGATGATTGGAATAATTATGTCGGTTGGGTGAAGTTTCATTTATTCATGAATTCAATATTAAATACTCATATTGTTCGTTATCACAATGATTTAGTAGGTAGCATGCACTCACAATCAGAGAGTTCTCTCCTTGCACTAATCTTAAACTGAACCATAAATTGCCGCATGGATAATTAATACTAGTGGAATGTAGTACAAATCATTACTGCTGCTTGTAATTAAGGCTAAAATACATCAATCTGTGTCCACAACTGTTAATTTATTTAAACTAAAAATAAGCCCAAAAATACTCTATAGAAAATATACCATCAACAATATTATTATTGAATGTAACTGACTAGTATCATACTTAATATTGGCAAATAAAACAAGACAATCCAATGAAAAACACTATTCAGCTGTCAATTTTGCACATTTTGTGATTCAGATGGAAAAACGAGAGTTTTAGCTCGCAGAAATGAAAGGTCAGGTATTTGTTCCAAAATACGTTGAGCCTCCGCACTTAACTGACCACCTCTGGTACTTTGGGCCCTTGGATTGTTAACAGTCTCTGCAACAACAAAATGATGATACTTAGTAATTATTAACAAGTTGCATTACAGCAGCTACACCGCACAGTTGAAAATGTATTACTCAAGCATCTTACTATAAAGTGTATTGAAGAAGCCCATATCCAACAATGCTGCATTGGATGGAATCGATTATTAAAATCAGAGATGTAGATAGACAAATAAATAGTTGAATTTAATTGATAACATTATACCTTGAGGTTGAACGGAGTCCCCTAGTAACTGGTTCGTGGTTGTTTTTGTCTGTCTATCTGACGGCTGAGATTGACCACCGCTTGTGGAAAACGAGTTTGACTGCGGGGACATTTGAGGCTGTAAAGGAGAGTCAACGATGCTGGCTGCAAATCGTGGAACTTCAATTGTACCCCATTTTCCTGTATACATCTGTAAATGTTTCGTGTTTCTGTATGAACAGTTTGTACCTCACAACACTTTCTCATTTAAGATTGTGTATGCAAACTGGAGAATGCTCAAATTAATAAAAATCTGAATAGACTTACAACAGTTGTAGTATCAATTTTGAGACTTTTTAAGAGGCGCTCATGGGAGTTACAACTGAGCCATTTAAACATCAGGCCTTGGCTACCTTCAAAGTCTTGAACTCGACTCCACTCCTCATTGGAATTTTGGTCGTTCAACTCTTTGTCAATTGGAACAACAATATCTTCACGTAGACGTTTTGACTGTACATTTTCTACTTCATTAGGTGTATGAAATACTGACTTAATTAACAACTCCAGTTTACTCTCTACGTCAGGTAACATTTTTTGCGTGGCTAGTCTTTCTTGATTTTGGGTTTGCATTTCTAATGGCAGCGAGCATTCTGAATTTGATTGAAACTCTTGAAAAGTTCCAAATTCATCTTCAACCATGGGTTCGGCTCCTATTATTGGGCTTGTTAATCCTTGAGCAGAAGAAAAGGAAGGGAATTGAACCGCTCCGGAAGCCTCGGTGAAGCTACCAAATTCATCTTCACTTTCAATCATTCCAATATAAGAGGTTTTCACTATATTATTAACTGGACTTCGAACTGACATAGCAGATACGACGTTTGAAATAGCTGTTGAATGGAATGCTTCAAAATCGCCGAAATCCTCATTCTCATCGTCTCCCTCTGGAGACAAAGAATTTGTAGTCCTCTCACTCTCACTCAACTTTTTTTCCGAAGGTTCAACAACAGATAGACTACTAAAGGCTGTTTCAAATTCTCCAAATTCATCTGGCTCATCCCTTTCAAATTCTAACCCTGTGTCAGTCTTAACATTGGTATTCTCTGTTGATGGACTCATGAATGGCTCCGGGAAATCATGCTGATGAAACAAGGGTGAAGAAATAGTTATTGAGGACACTTGGGAATCACAGAAGCCATCTACTTCAGCTTCATTTGCATCAAAAAATTGTATCCCTCCACTGCTCTCTATTTCAACAGGACTGGTTTGACACTTGTCTTCACAACTCTCTGAATTCACCTCTGTACATTCTGTTAGATCTTCGTTTATTTCAACCGTTCGAATAGCTTCTAGAACTTCACAGTATGTTTTGATTGTCAAATCATCTTCATGGGCTTCGGAGATTTCAGCTGCTGCATACACATCTAAATCCTTTTTATCGACTGGTTCCTCTTCTGCGGGATCATAAGATAAGGCACTTAGTTGGCTTTGGTTTGGTTGAGACAAAATCATTATACTGCCTTCGTCACTGACTTCCTGATTTTCAGTATTAGAATCCCATTTATTGCTTGGTTTTAATTCTTGCATATCGACCTTATTTTTAACTTCTTCATCTGCAATACTAGCAACACACTTAATGGCAGCATTGCTTGGCTCACAGTCTTGAAAATCTGTTGATGACTCCGAATCTTCTTGATGAGTAAGCTTTTCTGCTGGATCAAAGTTCAGCTCATGTTCTACTTTGGCTTCGTAGTTGGAGTTAGAGTTATTTACTGCTTCAACTACTAATTCTTCGTTACCCATTTGGACCTCATTAGAATTGTTTAATACTGTGTTCTCGCAGTTTTCGAGTTCTGCTTCCGATGCAGATGAATTTTCTGAGACTTGACATATGACACCATTATGAAGCTGTTTTCCCTTTAAAGAAGTTTTGAGCGGTGACTGCTGAGGTGATGGATCTGATGTAAACAATTTACAGAAATTAAATGTTCAATAGCTTTAATATTGTCCATAAAAATAAAGCTTAAGATAAAGTCAATATTCAATATTAATAAATTTGATTGATCCCAATGGATTACAATATACAATTGTAACTTACCCCCTAAAATGTCAAGTTTAAGCCCAGCAGCGTGAAAGTCTCTAAAATCTTCACTATCGTCATCCTCAGAAACCGAGTCCAAAGGAGGAGGCTCATTACAAATCATTGACGGAAAAGAATTCGACATACCTAATGCAACCTAGGTCTTTGGAAATCACACAGAATATGAATTTTGTTTTTGTACACAATCAACTACGTATAATTTATACTCTACTGATAGATAAAGGTAAACGGTAAATACCCTAGATTATTGCGAAAAACCCGTCCAACACCTAAATCTATTCATCAACTTATGAGCTGTGTACACACGACACACACATACAAAAACTAAACAAAATTTCACCAGGTAAATATTATGTCACAGAAATGTCTCATTTGAGATTGAGAAATGGATTGAATTGTGAAATCTCAATCCTTCCTATTGGACCTTGACCTGACATGCAAACCTTCTGCCCACATTTTACGATAAAGCTGACTATATACTGATTGACTAATATTACTGAACATAGCATGGAAAGAAAGTAACAAATGCAATATATTAAAGAAATAGTAATGTAATCCTTTCCTTCCAAATTACTATTCCCTCATTAAACTTTCAATGCAGGAACGAGTGAACATTCAATGAAACACAACACACAATAAATGTGACTAAAGATTAGAAAGAGTTAGCGATAGTTAAGTCAGTCGATTAGTGGGATGATGTAAATGTGATGGAGACGACAGATGGTAGAGGGAGAGTGAAGGATTGCCTGTACCTCAACGATAAAGACAATCCACACGACACCACAGCAACTTGAAAATCTTCACCGCTATTATACAAATTCATGTAGCTGACCTAAGCGGTGCAGTGGTTGCCTAGTATTACCTGATTGTTTTGAATATTGTTCCATGCAGCCACGTCGAAGTATTGTCTATAGGTTCAGTTCTGCTGTCAATGTAGAATCATTTCTCATTACCTCGAAGTCTTAATGATACGATTGTTAAAAAATTAGCTGCTTAAGCTGAATAGTTTTAGTTTTGTCATTTGTGTGTGTACAAGGCATAAATTCTATACAACGTGTAGGCTAATGATAGATTTAGTTACTGGCGGCAAACGAGAATTTTTTCATACTACCTCAGTTTTCGTTAAAAAAAATTTAATACAAATTACACGTCGTGCAGCTTCTGCAGAGGTCAACCGCTGACATTTCTAACTATTAGTGTCGACGGTAAAGGCAGAAGACAAAAATGCCTCGATGGTACTACGAGAAGAAGGAGCTTCGGCAAACACCTTCTACTCAAGTGGGCATGGAACCCGATCTGGAGGCCAGGTATCGACGTGAAGGGGCACGGTTCATTATTGACCTGGGTTCTTCTATGAATCTCAGTCTAACCACAATGGCAACAGGGGTATATTTATTTCTTTGATTACTAGTTCAAGTTATTCAAACCAAACCTAATAAAATTTGATTGGCTTATAACTAACATTTGTTCAGTCGAAGTCAACAATCACAGGGAGCAACAACTGTTGGGGATTGTTATATCGGCGAATGGTCATGGTACTAGTGGTTGGTACTTAGGACCATTACTATTGACGGGGTCATGGAGTCTTAAGTTGGTGAATTGAGTTAAACATTAATATTTCTGGCCCGCCAGGAATTTTCAGTTCGTGGGCGAATGCTTGTGCCGATCGAGAGGGAAGGCTTGTAGTCCTAGTCTGACAAGCATAAGTATAAACTAATAAGCCCTAACAAAATTCTCCGATTAGCTACAGCCCACTTCCTGGCGGGGCCACTATTTCTAGTATATAGTATACGTAACATGAAATAAGTATAGAAATAGTATATAAGTTGTACTTATTAGATTTTGTATGGGTTGTTGAATTTGGTTTGGTTTGATTTAAATCTATTGTCAACTGTTTCAAATTGTTTGTATAATACGATATTTGTGCACCTACAGGTTGTCTATTTCCATAGATTCTATATGTTTCACACTTTCCAAGATTTTCCTCGCTACGTAAGTAGACCGAACTTATGTTTTTAATATTTAATTAATTATTTAAATTCTCATTATAATCATGTCAATAAATCTGTGCTACTTTTTATGGCAGCCCACATCTTGCGCCTGTCTATTCCTAGCTGGGAAAGTGGAAGAAACTCCGAAAAAGTGCAAGGATGTCATTAAATTTGCAAGACAGTTACTGACAGATAGTAAATTTGCTCAATTTGGTGACGACCCTAGAAATTCTTTGGTAAGTTCTAGATTATTTACTTTAATTGTCACAGAAATACAGTATAATTATTTGGTAAGTTGTAGATTAATTATTTTAGATTTCTCAGAAATACCGTATGTCAAATGCATTGTTATATATGCAGTGTAATAAACTGGATTTCTAAAATGTTCATTACGTCAGTATCAATGAATTTTTACTCAAATTCAGGAAGAAGTGATGACGCTGGAAAGAATCCTGTTGCAGACCATTAAATTTGATCTGCAGGTTGAACATCCATATACGTTTCTTCTAAAATATGCTAAATGTTTAAAAGGAGACAAGAATCGTCTTCAAAAGATGGTGCAAATGGCGTGGACCTTTGTAAATGACAGGTAATATTGCTGGACATTGAACATAGATAATTCTATTAAGTACACATCATTGTATTTGCATCTGGTGTGGAACTATGATTGATTATTGTTAATTTTATATATTTTTTTAATTTGGTTTATTAGTCTTTGTACGACATTATGCCTTCAATGGGAACCGGAAATCATAGCAATTGCCTTAATGTATTTGGCGGGAAAGCTGAGTAAGTTCGAGGTGGTTGATTGGAATGGGAGGACTTCAGAGCATTTACGTTGGTGGGATATGTTTGTGGAAGATATGACTATTGAATTGCTAGAAGATATTTGCCATCAGGTACTGGATTTGTACTCTCAGACGCAAAACCCAGTCCCAAGTGAGTCTCCTCCACCAAAATCTTTAGCAGCCGGTGGTCCACCTCATGCACATTCAGCACAAGCCTCACCCTTAACGAGCACATCTACTCCACAAGGTTGAATTTTTATACGTAGTTGCTGTTCTCTTCTGTAACTGTTGGTTGGTTGGTTATGATCTCATGTCTCTTATTGAACTGGAAAAACTTTGTGGTCCCAGCTGGTTCTTCCAAAACTTCAACACCTGTGGCTGCAATGACTCCTACAATGGTTGGGACTGCTCCTCCACCACCAGTGGCATATCATGGAACTCCAGGAGCATTTTCTTTTCCACCACCTTTGCCTGGTGGAATTCCATACGGCGTTCCACCGCCAGTTCAAGGTGGCTATTCCAAAGGGCCCAACGTGCCTCCATCAATTCCGGCTTCATCATATGCCACGGGGCAGTCATACTATCCCCCGCCGTTGCCACCAAGCTCAAGAAGCTATCAACCTCCACCGCCCCCAAAGTAGGGTTTTATTCTAATTTTCTTACTAAAATTCACCTACTACTTATATTCTTGGCATGTTTGTGCGTCAACTTGGTTAGCACATTCATGTCATTCATATTTATGGATATTTCACATTCACATGTACATAAGAATTGTAGATACTTTTGTTGTATAAATGTATTATGATTTTCGTCGCAGGATAATAATATATGCATTTGCGCAAGAAAGCAGTAAATAAATGTCGATTCAACGATGCTAATTGAGATTTTCCGTGTTCTCCTGACTTATTTCGGACAAACTTCTTTTGCTTAGATTTACTTTTGTGGTAGTTTTTACTTTGCCTTGCGTTTTAGTTATAACTGCACGAAGTTGACCTTTCACGAGTTTCATATTTACTCCACTCTGTTGCTGTGGTTGGATGGAATTATACGAATTCATGCATAGTATAGTATATTTATATGTATTTATATTTATATACATATATATGGGTTAATAGGTGTTGTAGGAGGTCTCATCCTCTGTTTTACTTTACTGTGAGATGGGCTTTGTGGCTGTTGTGTTGTTCATGTGATCAAAGATAAGATAGTAAGAATTTCACAATCGTTGTTAGTCAGTCCCTAGTTTAGATTGTAATGGAAGACCTCAAATACGATGGTGACGATATGATATTATATAGCCTTGTTGTACATTAAGAATTGAGAACACTATGCATGCATATGTATATACAGTCAGTGTAGTGAGTAGTAATTGAAATCGGTCATTTCCATGTCGGAATGGTGAATAAAGTAAGGAGCGTGTGTTACTTGGTGCCCAGCTCGCCTTGGTGCATTTGTTCAGCCTTATCACATTTACCTAATAGTACAATCCTTCCAACGTCCAGCAACTCTTATCATGATTAGGGTATATAATACGCTTTCAGGGTTGCTTGCCTGTACAACACACACGGCAACATGGATTGTGTCACAGCGGAGTGGTACTGGGCTTTGATCTTGGGCTATTTGCACAGTCAAGTCAAGGTGAAATCATTTACATGACCGTCAGTAATGGTACGATGGTGATAAGAGTGCGGCGACTAAAGGTGTGAAAATTTTAATTTAATGTTGCTCAAGCTTGTAGCTGAATATCTTGTCGGCATCAAAACACAAATCTTAGAAATTAAAGATACATTTACAAGATGTTAGCAAAAATACATGTGTATGTGAAAGGCAAAGTAAAACAAAATCTAGTGTAGATGAAACCAATGAATTTTGATTTGACTACCATACCATATAATGTTTCATTTCTCATTTGAACACATGTTATAAAAATGTCGAGTAATGCCATGGACTTGCTGACGGCCTATTTCTCTAGAATTTTCTGCTGCGGTTTTTATGTTCAATGTTCATGAAAGTGGAAATCAAAGTATATTGCTATTGGTTTGGTTTGGCATTAGAATGAGTATGCAGATGTTGATGCTGGTAAAGTGGAAGGTCTGCAAGGTCTACGCCTGAGAGAAAACGTAGTAGTAACCAAGGGTTCTTGTCCTCCCCCAACTATGCGGACATAAATGGCGCATTGGGCATTTCGTAGCTAGCTGCATGATGCAGAAGTTCCCAGCGGACATCCTTTACGATCTCTGGTCTTTAGTTTTTATGTATTGTACCGTGCTATATGGCTCATATATGTAGGTACGAGAGAAGGAAGGAAGGAGCGAACAAAGTACTACGAACGGACAGGGAGCCTTGGCGTTTTGGCGTTGGCTCTCGTTTCTCCTGGTCTCTGGCAGTTGGCCTAGCTGCCCTACTCTGGCTATGAGTCTTTACGTCTACACACTCTACTACTAGTTCTACTACATACAACAGCAATTCAGTAATACTACGGTACTAATGGCATATAGTGTAAATGCAGATGTTGGTCCATAGTGGACTGACTATATGGGGTTGAAAATTGCCAATTCGGACAAAAACACGAAGCGGGAGAGCTGGGCTCATAGATTAAGCATGACGGGATAGAGAGACAGCCGGTCACCCTGTGGATTCTTTGGCACATGTACCCAAGTCAACTAAAGGCGAGGCAAGGGAATGGCAGGGAAAGTGACTAAAGTGAGACAAGGCTGAGGCAGGAGTACCAACCACACAACTCGAACTCAACTAGACTAGGTATATGCAGCAAGGTACATATTATTATATGTATATGTATGTATATAGGTAGGAACAAAATACAAACTAGGAAAACCAGGAGAAAGCGGAAGAGAAGAATCAAGGAGGGATAAGGCTAGAGCAGCGGCAAATCTGGTGTGGTAGAAAGTGGAAAGAGCGGCGAGCGGGCGGAGGAGGAAAAAATGTAGATCGACAGGGCGGTTGGCGTTGGCGGCTTGATGCGGCAATGGCAGCTCCACCCTTGCCACCACTTCCTTCATCCACTGAGATCGTCAGTCTCTTGGAAAACGATATTTCACCACCACCACCACTACCATACACCATAGGAATGCCGTCTGTTTTATACTCCTTCCCGTTCCACCAACTCCTCTTCTACCAATTCTAAACAACTTGCACAACATGCTCCTCATATATACTAACTATCTATATACAATATATTAAGTATATCTATATCTATATGCATGTATATTGTATATGTAATAGGTTCATACAACAACTATATCCAGTTACAACTTACAACAACCGTCCATTTCTTCAGTCAACTAGAGGCTGTCTATATATTATTGTACGTGTACACAGTATTGTATATAGACTGTGTGCAACGACTATACTGTATAGGCTAGAGAGTACTTACCATGCCCTGCATCTTTTTCTCTTTCTCGTTTTCTCCAAGCTTCCACTCATCCTCTCCATCCCGCTCTCTCCTGAGGATCTCATCATGTCCATACCATACAAACACATACAATAATACACACTCCTCAGTCTCCACTACACTCTACTACACCATACAAAGTACAAT